>CAXKVX010000861.1:0-51756 GCA_964058865.1 Eleocharis quinqueflora | reverse complement strand
GAAACCCGACCCGACCTGAGATGACCCGTAACCCAATCTGAATTAATATATGATGTCACTTTGACCAAAATTCTTGTATTAAAAGTTGTCGACCTGATGTTGCCCGATCCCACCCGTGACCCCAAGGGTGTCGGCACTCGTCAACCTGAGGCCTGAACCGATGTCGCCCGACCTGACCTGTGACTCAAAAATTATCGACACTCGTCGACCCGAGGCCCGAACCAATGTCGCCCGACCCGACTCGAGACCTGAAAGTTGTCGGCACTCGTCGCCCCGAGGCCCGGCCTGATCTCGCCCGACCCGACCCGAGACTCGAAAGTTGTCGGCACTTGTCGGCCCGAGGCTTGACCCGACCCGAGACCCGAAAGTTGTCGGCACTCGTCGACCCGAGGCCTGACTCGATCTCGCCTGACTCGACTCGTGACTCGAAACTTGTCGGCACTCGTAGACTCGAGGCCCGACCCGATCATGCCCAACTCTACCTGTGACCCGAAAGTTGTCGGCATTGGACGACCCGTGGCTCGACTCGATCTCGCCCAACCTGACCCGTGACCTGAAAATTAACGACACTCGACCCGACATCGACCTACCCAACCCGTGACCTGACTTTCGCCAAAAGTAAAACAACCGACCCGACCCAAATCCGCCCGACCCGCCCAATTGCCACCTCTAATTGTTGTTGAGTTTGATCCTTTGACAGGGAACTAATTACTAATTTTTTTTTCTTAAATTACTAATCTAAAGCAATTGTTTATGCTTATGTGTCAATTATTTTGCAATTATTGAGTTGCATGACTATTGCTTATTTAGCAAATTTGTTAATTAAGCAATCATTGCTTAATTAACACGCTGTGGAAATGATTGGACCAAAATTCTTTTCTCATTTCTTTTTACTCAATGCATAGGATTGCTAGGATGAAGTGTTAGCAATTTATGATCTCTTTAATTGCTAAAAATAATGACGTGACTGTTTAACAATTAAATTGAATTGCTCCATTGTAGATGCTCAGTAGTTTGATTAGGATATAGGAATTTAACTTTTAAATTGTAGTTATGTTAGAACAAATATCTACACAATTGACCCTCTTTTCGCATAATTGAGGTTCATTTTAGAAGCACAAGTACTATATAGCAATAATTCAATCCAAAGTCTCCCTCTTTCCAAGGATATAGATAAACTAGCTCATTTTTTTTTATAAAACCAGTCCCTATCATAATACAATAGCTTGTGTTGTGTGTGAAGCAATTATACATGATGCTGCTGATTCACAACAGAACAACAATTGCCAAGTATCTTTTATGAACTTTTAAATGTTACACATTTTTATTAAGAAATTCTTCTTTGAACCGTAACTTTCTTCATTGGCAAACTAACAACAAAAATCAAGCTATTGATCTTATTTATTTATTCTATTTGGATAAGCAATGTTTCAATGACAATAATATAAACGAGCTTACAAGCTAGCTCGAAATTCAAAAAGAATTCACCGAATAAAAAGATGAGATGCTTGATCCATTTTACTCCAAGAGAAAAACATAAAAATAATAATAAAGTTCTTTTAGTTAGTTTGTTGTAAGATGGTCAAAATAATATAAGATAAAAAATTTGAACACAGAAAATTGCTCACGATTATAGATGCTCATTCCAGGTATAGACAGTTTCTTTTATCAGAAGGTAGATATTTCATTACACGAAATTGGTGCTTAGTCAGTGCTCACAAACTCCGTATGAAATTCAATAACTGGAGGTGCGAAATTATGTGATTATAATTTTAGAATGATGATGTACATTTTTTGTGACTGTTCTAATAATTAGATATCATTGAAGTTAGATGACATGCTTATTCGATTATAAATTTTCTATGGCTATTGGGAAAAAAAATATTCACATTATTGCATATCATCAATCCTTTATGATTAGCCTATTTAAATAGTTTTAAAAAGTTTCAAAAAGAAAAGAGAGATTAAATCAAATATTAGAGGAAATCAATATAATTTGTTTCTGATAGTTGCAAATGAAGTATAAATTTCTGGAAAAGTTAAATTCATTATATTGGATTTTCTTCGGTTTGACCTCTAAAAGCAATCTCAATGTCATTTTGTTGTAAGTGTAAGCATTAATTAATTAGGTTTTTGGTTATTGAATATAGATTTTCAACATGGGAAATATTTTTTTGTGTGAAATTGTTTGAAATTCGAAAAAACATACCTCTAAATCTACTCTAAATTAGAATGATATATCCAATAATGATCTCTACTTTCTCTTCAAACAAGCTAAATCAGGATTCACAAATGACAAAATATTGTTAAAGCACAAACATTATGACTTAATCTACTAGTTGCACTAATGCTATCATTATTTTTAAGAATTGGATCCCTTCTAAGATTAATTTATCTATATATAAAATATTTCAATATATGAGAAGATGGCATTTTGTATTTTAAGATTAGAAAGACAAAGTGGACTGAATTATATATTTTTTCACATGATTATTGGTACACATATCGCAATTTTAGAAGAAGATTATAAAATTTATACTGCTATATTTTTTAGCAGAGGAAGATGATGACAAATGAGATTAGAAAATATTATATTTGCGTAATTAAAAATAATTTATCTAGAATTGAATATGAGTTAGTAAAATTAGAGTCAAATTTATCTATAATTTGCGTTCAAATTCTAGCTTTAATTCGATTTATATATAAATTAGAGTCAGAGCTTCAAGTAATTGATAGTATCAAGCTCCAGCTTAAACGAGTTCAGTTATCGTTAACAAATTAGCATAGAATGACCAATAATTGCAATATTTGTAGACAAGTTAACCTTTTAAGTATAATTATTTATTGAACATTCCATAATGTTCAAATAGAAATTAACATTTACATCATTAAAAAGTGAACAATAAGTAGTGCTATATATTGACTAGCTATATTAAATTGAATAATGAAACAATATTTTGAACTATTTCAAGTCAATTCGAGCAAGTCAAGCCAATTTAAACTCGAACTTCAGCCAAAATGCATTCAAATTAAACATAGCATACCACAAAATTTAGAACGTAAAATGCAGAGCTAAAAGCAAAGATGCTCCTTCACAATCTGCTATGTTACAAGAAAAATCCTCCTAGTTTGTTATTTTGTTGTTTTTTTTTTCAAACTTACAACTCAAATTAAGATACAAAACACATGAGAAAAATTTATCTACAGACACTAATTTACTTTATCCCTACCAGAGAAGAGATCAAATGCCTACTTTTCTTGTGCCTCATCATGTCCATTAACTTAAAAAATTAATTAATTAATTTTTTAAGACTTTAAATATCAAAACTAATTGATTGAATATTTCATATATGTCATAATAGATGTGTATAAAAAATATTGTAACATTTTAGTTTAATTTCATTGGTCATCTAGAGCTAACAAAATCAACAGTTCAAAATTATTGGATTTGAACCGTTGATTTTATTAGCTCTAGATGACCAATGAAATTAAACTAAAATGTTACAATATTTTTTATACACATGTATTATGACATATATAAAATATTCAATCAATTAGTTTTGATATTTAAAGTCTTAAAAAATTAATTAATTAATTTTTTAAGTTAATGAGCATGATGAGGCACAAGAAAAGTAGGCATTGGAACCCTCCTCATCCCTACCATACCACTACAAAATAAATACATTTATTTACTTGTATGTTTAGGAAATAGACATTATGTGTATTTTCAAGCTTTTTTTAATGGTTTGTTTTATCCTTTCCAATAATTAACAAAAGTAATATAAAAGTAATATAGATTAGTAAGAAATCCTACCAAAGCAGTTTAACGAGCCTAATTGCATCCTAAAATTGATAAGAATTTTTTCAAATAATAAAAAAAATTGGAGAATCTGACCAATATGCATCCATTGAACCCATTTTGCTTCATTTTGCATTAGTGCGTATACATTGAATCAATACTATATATAAAGCTTGCTCAGTGACACGTCATTTTTCTATTCAATTTGCATTGTATGTGTCTAGATTATCAGACACGCGACACATAATTAATGAGATACACCATTAATTTCACGTCATTAATTTCACGCAATTAATTTCAGTATAAATCATTAAAATATTAATTTCACGCCATTCATGTTCACATCTTCCTCATTTCATATAAATCATCATGCTTTTAAAAGAACTTAAAAAATATGATATTTATTATTATATAATTCTAATTTCAGTGAAATATTAATTTTATTTAACGAAAAGATTGAAGTTAGTATAATTGCGCTGTTTATTTTCTAATACAAAAGACTTTTTCTTCTTCAAAAAAAAAAGAAGCAACGGTACGCCGTGATGCAATTTCTAGTTTGAATACAACCTATCTGATTGCGGTCGAAAAATACCAAAATGAGAAGCAAAATGAAGCAAAATTTTGAAATAATTAGCATCATTAGCTTTTTCAATCTCAGGCCACCCCCAGCTTGATGGTACATCTGACCAACACGTTTTGTGTCTTCCTTGTTAGTAATTGACATTTCTGGTACAAAGGATAAATTGCTCATGAAGCTTTTGCTAAATCAGTAGTAGGGCTTTTCCTGTCAGAAGTTCTTTCCTCGAACTTCATTGTAAATAGAGCATGACTAAAATAATATGCATAGTACATCTCATTTTGTACTATGCATGTAGATATAGGCTATTAAATTGAGATTTAAGTTGCTCAATAAATTCTTCATATGAAAATATTGTAGGAAATTAAATTTCGTGATTTTTAGAGCTTTCTAGCTATTTTTTAAATATTTTTTAAAAACAGTCCAGATTTAATACTACAAAAGTGTCATTTCTAGACTGTTTTTAAAAAATATTTAAAAAATAGCAAGAAAGCTCTAAAAATCACGAAATTTTATTTCCTACAAGATTTTGATATGAAGAATTTATTGAGCAACTTAAATATCAATTTAATGACCAAATTAAATACAAATAGACGCATAGTACGTTATGTGGTGTACTATGCATATTATTTTAGCCATGCTCTTGTAAATATATCAAAAGGGAAAAGAAACAGAGAATGTCCACATCCAATGAATAAAAATTCGACACATTGTACGAGAAAAAAATAGATGAAAGGAAAAGGGTTAGAACCCATAAACAGAATCCGAGGAGATAAATGTCTGCAAATAGTTGTAGATACGATAATTCAAATAGTGTATATGTCCTTATATAACAATAGAAAAGCTAAAAGCACCAAATAGCATATAACATATGAAAGAAATTTTAACATGAGAATTGACACTTAAAAAATTCGGAACTTCATATGCTCGAGTTCGACAAACGAGATTTTTGAGTTTTTGGATTCGGTAAACGAAGTTATCAAACTCTTGTGTTTGAAAGACGAGGTTCTCGAGTTGATTGTTTTGACAATCAAGCATTCTGAGCTCTCAGGCACGAACAACAAGGCCCTCCACTTTTCGAGTTAAAAAAGCGTTGTTATAAAGTTTTCGGGTTCGATAAGCAGAGTTCTTGAAGTTGAAGAATTTTCTCGAGAACTACAAAAAGACAGAGTTTTTGAGCAAGTTCGGAAGAAGAACATGTTTTCGAGGAAGAAATTCAAGAGGAATATCAAGAGCCTATTTTCAAGGAATAAATTTACGAGGATGACGCCGAGTATGTTTTCGAGTACAACGATGAAGCTTACGAGAATGATTCTGAGTATGTTCCCGGATAGGATCGGGGGGAAAATACGCGAGTCTGATCTCAACTATTTTATCGAAGATGTCGAGAAGGATATACACGAGATTGATACCAAAGAGTTTCTCGAGTCCGAATAGTTGTCCCGGGAATCACGAGAAGACTGGGAATACCTCAAATTTGAAGAGTCTCCTCGGGAAGCTATCAAATATCTCGAGTTCCAAGAGTTTCATCAAGAATACAAAGATGAAGAACTGATCGAGTTTGAACGCGAAGAAGAGCACAATGGACTAGTCGAACCTGAACCACCACCTACATGAGCTCCTGCTCTGAATCTGCCCTCATCCTATCTATTGTTGCAGCCACCTCCACCACCCGAACCACCTCGCGAACTGTAATCAGTACCAAAGCTAGTAAAACCAAGCTTGAGGTCAAGCTTATCATCAATCCGGGGAGTATGACGCATACCAGCAAGAGATCCGACCCGAATCTGATTCAGATTCAAATTCAAATTTGATTTGGTGGATCTTATCGAGATTTTATCTCCAATATCACTTTGTGTGCGCACCAAATTATCTAGGTTATTTTCATATTTCTGCCTTTTTTTTCTTAGCAGTCACCGAATCATCACATATTTACTTCATTTTTTGTGATTAGATTTATAGTTATCTAATTTATATTGAGATATACTGATCGTTACGTCCGATTTTTTTTTCGAAATTTGGTGTGATTTAAATTTACTAGATATACAGACTGTTACCTCGTATTTCTTTTTCTTTATCTGGTCTAATTCCTCGGAAGGAGAATTAGACCCTTTCAAGAAGTATAAATCTTTTAGCTCTAACAATATTTTTTCTAACAAAGGTACTAGGTCGTGTTGAATAGCAGAAGTAGATTCTTTGAGATCTAAGAATTGTTCAATCCAGAGCCTTTTTTTTCATGCTTTTCCCGGGGGTCTGTAGTCTGTAGAAAGCAGCAATCAAGAGGATTTCCCTAATCCTCCCTTCCGGAAAGGAAGAAAGTCTTCCTTTCCGCGGGGACCAGGAGATTGGATCTAGCCATAAGAAGAATGCTTGGTATCAAAAATTTACTTCTTTACTTACTTTGAAACCAAGACACTTGTCGACTATATAAGAAACTCTAGTAATTTGTAAGAGATCATCTTCTGTTTAATGAAATTTTCAATATGTTAAAATTTTTGAGAATTTTGTGTTTTGCTACTTAGCATGTTACTTGTTTCCTCTTTGTTTCTATTCAATTGAATCATTTATTGCATTCCGTCCTCGCGGAGTCGTGATTTTGGATCGAGATTGCGTCAAGTAGTATCATAGAAAGTTCGACAATCGCCTTCGCACTTGCGTGAAGTTGTATCTTCGATAACCGTCGATCATCAACCACCTCTGTCATGTGCAAAGTTGTATCTCCGACACCCGCCTATCACCCACAAAATCACGAGTTCCATAGTATCGCAACCATACCAATGGCTGACTCATACATCATTGCCCTTCTTAAGCAAGTGCAAATGAACAATGAAGCAATACTTCAAAGCCTGGATTACAACAGTCGTCAAAAACCACATAACACGAACAATTTTTGGATATTATCAGGGGACGAATAAATACGAGTATCAATCGAGACTGAAGCAATCCTCATGTTCATGATCGGTTCCTAAAAGTGGCCTAGTGGTCTTCGAGTACAAATACTAGCCTTTTCAAAAATTCTCAAACCTGAGGAGAAAACATACGAGCCAACTTCCGACAAGGTTTATGTGTTCTCGAGTTTGACAAATGAGATTCTTGAGTTCTCAGATTTGATAAATGAAATTCTCAAATTCTCATGTTCGAAAGATGAGGTTCTCGAGTTCATTGATTTGACAAGCTAGCATCTTGAGCTCTCAGTCACGAACAACAAGGCCTCCACTTTCAGAGTTAAAAGGGCGTTGTTATCAAGTTTTTAGGTTCGATAAGCAGAGTTATCAAAGTTGAAGAGTTTTCTCGAGAACTACAAGAAGACATAGAATTTGAGCAAGAATCCGAAGAAGAGCATGTTTCCGAGGAAGAAATTCAAGAGGAATATCCCAAGCTTGTTTTCGAGGAATAAATTTATGAGGATGACCCCGATTATGTTTCCGAGTACACCGATGAAGTCTACGAGAATGATCCTAAGTATGTTTCTGATAGGACCGAGGGAAAGATATGCGAGTTTGATCCCGACTATTTTATGAGAATGATATACATGAGGTCGATACCAAAGAATTTCTCGAGTCCAAAGAGTTGTCTCAAGAATCACGAGAAGACGGAGAATACCTCGAGTTTGAAGAGTCTCCTCGGGAAGCTATCGAATATCTCAAGTTCGAATAGTTCCATCAAGAATATGAAGATGAATGACTGGTCGAGTTAGAACCCGAAGAAGAGCACTCTGGACTAGTTGAGCTTGAACCCCCACCTACATCAGCTCCTACTTCGAATTTTCCCTCACCCTATCTATTGTTGCAACCACTCCACAAGCTGAACCACCTCGGGAACTGTCATCAGTACCAAAGCTAGTAAATCCAAGCTTGAGGTCAAACTTATCATCAATCTGGAGAGTATGACGTAGACCAGCAAGAGATCTGACTCGAATCTGATTCGAATTCTGATCCAGATTTGATTTGGTGGATCTTACCAAGATTTTATCTCCAATATCACTTTGCGTGTGCTCCAAATTATCTAGATTATTTCTCTATTTTCTGCATTTTATTTTCTTAGCATATATTTTTTATTTATTCACCGAATCATCATATAAGAGATCCTATATAAGAGATCCTGATCATTTGTAAGAGATCATGTTCTATTAATGAAATTTCCAATATGTTAAGAATTCTGATAATTATGTATTTTGCTACTTAGCATGCTATTTATTTCATCTTTGTTTCTAATGCACTAAATTATTTATTGTAGTTCATTCTCGCAGAGTTGTGATTTGAGGTCGAGATTGCGTCACTATTGATGTTATAACAAATTCTTGGTTTTTTAAGAACATTAGTAGCTGAACTGTGATACTGGATTCGTTCTTGGATTTCAATTGCTCAAAACATTCACAGCTAATATCGAAAATGTGCTAATATTTGCAGAAAATTTTCGACTTTACAAAATTTTACAAATTATGGGAATTTTTTCATAAAGGATAAAAAAAACAAATTTATCTAACATATAAGGTCAATGAGCTTATAAATTTTCCCAAAGAGTCAAAGGTGCAAGTATTTTCACAAAGAGTGGAAACAATTCTTTTTTCTCATTTTTTCAACTCCGGTGCATTTTCATGGAAGTTCCAAAACACATTTTATACTTTAGAGGCGCAAATATTACTTTTACCCTAAAAAACTTAGAGATTCAAGTATTACTTGTGTTTTTGGGCTTTTATGAAATTTTTAGAAGGTTATTAACTCTATTTATTAAAAAATTAGTTCTTCAATCTTTTATGAAAGGGAGCTGCTAACAGTCCCCCCTTAAGTGTCCCCCTTACATGTCCCCCACTACAAGACAAAAGTTTTATTGATAACAACCTTCTAACTAATTACCATCAGTAGAGCTAATTTCCATTCTTGAGAATGGATATGAACGCTGCGTGTCCAAGTCTTTATATAAATAATACGAAGTCTTAATAGTTGTGTGTCCAAGTCTTTATATTACATAAAAATTGCGTATTTTAATTCAATTTTGCAACAATTTTGTTACAATTTCGCTACAATTTGTCGTAACTTTGCTACATTTTGCTGTAATTTGCTGCAATTTGCTACATTTTTGTTCCAATTTGAATGTAATTTGATGCAAATTAACACTTCGCGCGCCCGAGTCTTTATATAAATCATACGAAGTCTTAATAGTCGCGCGTTCAAGTCTTTATATTATGTAAAAACTTTGTATTTTAATTCAAGTTTGCTGTAATTTGTCGCAATTTTGTAGCAGTTTTAAATATAATGACTTGCTTGTTATAATATAAAGACTTGATTGTTACAATATAAAACTTTCTTGTTTTAATATAAAGACTTAATTTTGCAATAGTTTTGCTGCATATATAAGTATAAAGACTTTTTTGTTGTAATATAAAGACTTGGTTGTCACAATATAGAGACTTGAAAACCAATCATACAATTTAACATGAATGTCACAACAGACCCTGTATCACTTCGATGCTACAATAGAATTGAAAACCATTGAGAAGCATTCAAATCTAAACTGGATGGTACTGATAGTTCCGAAATGTACACCGCCACAGTGGAGATCTAGAAAGGTAGCATTTCGTATATTTTCTGGCAAGAAGCTAACTGATCCAGGTATGAATGCATAATCGTTCTAAACTCCTATCCTCAGTATTACAACACAAGCCAAATGCAAATCCAACAGATATGTATACTGATTACTGGTACAAAATAAGTTATCACCACAGAAACATACCACCAAAAGGTAATCATCCTGAAAACTGGACCAATTACGTCAATTTCCTATGAACAACTCTGAAATTGTTTGATATGTAACAAATACTCGCAATTTTCTGAGTTTATTTCAGAATTGGATCAAACATTTCACCTGGACCAATTAAGTTGATCTACCTTTTAGCAACTGCAGTTCATTCTCAGGTAAATGAAAAATCAATGCAGAACGCTTGAACCTCGATGAACAGATCTTGGACATTGATGATCTTGTTTCGAATTAGGCTATGTGCACAAACTCAGTAGGTAGATCAACTGCAGTTGTAAGTAGGTTTACAACTTCCATCGAGTGGAGACTCGTTTCCAAATCGGACAGAGACGCCATGGAGATTTCGGTGACTTCATTGGGATCGAGCCAGACCTTCCCCTTTTCGCACTTGAGGACGCTCGCCGATAGGCGCTTCTGAAGCTTCAAAGATACAATTTCTTCGTTCTTTCTCCCTCTCTCGACCGCCTCTGTCTAGGTTTTTCGCGAGTGCGGCTCAACATAGATGTGTGATAGTTGGAAATGGCTCTCTATGTCGTGAGGTGATTGAGATCGATCCAGATCGGACATAGACGATGATGGTCTGAGAGCTCGACGACGCTCTTGGTGTTGCCTCGATCTTAGCTTGATCTCGTGCCAGATCGCCTGATGGGAACAGTCACGGTGATGCTCTACAGTGGTAGCGATTCTCAGTGTCATGCTCTCGATTTGAGCAGGGAAGGAGAGAGATCGATCCCAATTACGTAAGGGGGACACGTAAGGGGGACATGAAGATGGGGGGACAATAGATTTACTCAATAAAGAAATAGCATCTCTTAGTAAAACAGATAGCCCAATTACTTATTAGAGAGTTGTTGACGTGTATTTGTTTCCCCTTCAACTGGACTAGGCCCCATGTTAGATTCTTTGTATCAGCTAATCTTTTATGCCAATTAATGTTGAATAAAATAACTTTAGATTAATTGCAAAAAACGATACCTAACGTAAGATCAAATAAATTAATATTATTAACTGTAATAGAGGTCAGAGACAGAGAGGCACAAACGATTAATCAGGCTTTATGAGTAAGTTCATTGGAAGAAAACAACTTTTCAACTCTTCCATGACTAATTCAGTATCGTGCGAAATACAATGTTTTATCCCTTCTAGTGTCTACATTTGTTTATGCATATCTAGTGTCTACATTGTTTATAGTGCAACTTGCTCTGTTCATCATAAGTGAGAAAAACAAATATAGAGGACACATGTACATGGTATTTCTCAATAAAGCAAAACAAAACACAAGAAAAGAGGAGAGGAGGAAGAAACAAAATATTTGAATTAACAGAATTTACATCACTTGGAATTAGGGAAGTGTAAAATTACATTGGCAACGTGATTAATGTGTTTTTTCTTTTGTTAACAAGTCAATATATAGGTTGGTACATTCTCATTAATTGTTTAAGTATGGCTATGTCTAAATTTGGAGATGAATATATAATCTTCTCTGTTGTTGCAGACAAGGAGTTAGCGCACCAATGCGGCCATACTTTGATCCCGAGTATGAGAACTTCAATCAGAGAAATAACCCTCCAAGGTATATCTCTCTCTCTTCTCTGTTTTCTGTTCTGTCGTTCTTTTTATCGGAAACTTGGCAGAGACTCTCTCTTTCTCATGCATGCATGCTTCCACACAGAATTAATCTGCTGTATCCAATTCGATTATGCAGGGTATGCATAGATAACTCGACTTGCGATGACTGTACTTTAGTTAAGGTGATATGCCCCTTTATATATATATATATATATATATATATATATATATATATATATTTTTACATCTTATAGAATTGCTCTTTTTTTCATTCTAGGTGGGGATAGTATGAACAAGAATGGTATACTTCTGGAAGTGGTACAGGTGCTTAGTGACCTAGACTTGACCATTTCCAAAGCTTACATAACATCTGATGGAGGCTGGTTTATGGATGGTAATAAACTTCCTTTCCTGTAATACTTTGTTTGTACTTGTTACCTTATCTAATCAGTTAGTTATGATTATTCTTTTAAAAAGGCAGTTTTTCATGTGACTGATCCAAGTGGCCGCAAAGTAACTGAGCAGAAAATCATAGATTATATAGAAAAGGTAGCATACTTATGGCAATAGTCAAGTTTGCAGAAATCTGAGGAAAAAACCCTTTCGATGTATAATTGCAAATGTTCCTTCTGTTTGTGCAATATTGACAAAAATCTGCGGCATTAAACTCAAATTTGGTCCTGCATCTCCCCTCCGATGAAATTTTATATATTAGTAAACAGATTAAGATTACTAGAGATACATATTTGGCTACCAGAAAGAATAAAAAGTCAGCATAACATTTCTATTCTCAGAAGTTGTTATGATACATTATTGAATTGGTTTGTTGATTGACTAGTACTTCTAATATATAACAAAAAAAATTGTAGATGAAGGCTCATTAACTTTTGAAAGAACTAATCTACTCTAACAGTGCTAATAGTCTGATTAATGATAGGATCTTTTATTAATTTACTGTGGAAAGATTTAGAATCACTGGGTTTACTCTGCAAAGTTCACAAGAATATTAAACTGCAATTAGTAAGATATATTGATTGTCAATTGTGAAATTCTGTCAGGCTCTGGGACCAGAGAGCAACATAATAGGTGCGAAACGATATGTATCACCTCTAAATCGGTAGGGATGCACTCCATAGGTGACCACACTGCAATAGAGCTAACAGGCACTGATAGACCTGGTCTACTCTCAAATATATTTGCTGTGTTGAAGGACTCAGATTGTAATGTCATAGCAGCAGAGGCGTGGACCCACCGTATGCGGGTTGCTTGCGTGGTATATGTTAATGATGTGAATTCTGGTAAGGCAGTTGATGACCCGAACTGCTTGGAGAAGATCGAGGAACAGCTCAAGAATTTGTTAAGATCATATGGGGATGATTCCAGGTAAGGATTTATGTTTATATGTTACTCCAGCTACTTGTTTGTACTGATAGGGTCGACTGATATTTTTTGCTTTGACTCGTGATGTGTTTGTGTGGGTTTCTGCGGATGAGCTTACTCATAGATATCTAAAACATGTGTGCTTATTTGGTCTCCTTTACCTCGGTATTATCTCAGTTGGGGGCTTGGTATTGATTGAGGTTATATAAAATCAAGTCTCAGTCAAGACCCCAACTAACGCAATTGACACATATTTTATGAAGTATATCTTATGTAATGTGCGAATTTTATACCAACAAGTACAAATCCTAATTTCAGGGGAGCACACACCAACTTCTCAATGGGGTCCACACCAGTGGACAGGCGGCTGCACCAATTGATGCTTGCTGATGTGGAGACTGACACTGATGCTACCATAGGGCCAGGTGAGGTGGTTGATGCAAAACCAATAGTGACAATTGAGAGATGCATAGAGAAGGCATATTCTGTGGTGAATGTGAAGTGCAGAGACCGGCCAAAACTGCTATTTGACATAGTGTGTACACTGACAGATATGGAGTTCGTGGTGTTTCACGCCTCTGTCACATCTGACGGTCTTTATGGTTTGCAGGTAAGGCTAGCAATTATACGACCAACCTGTCCTGGTATTTTCCAATTGTATGCACTGATATGCCTGGTACGGGAGATCTCTTAAATGCCTACTTGCTGTTTAGTGACTAGTATTATGATTATTAACTTATGGGAAATGACTTCTAGTTACAGTATCTTATTAATTGTACTTGCAATATTTGATTATATGCATCATCTTGTGTTTTATAAGTCTGTATATATAAAAATTAGGAGCTGTATATAAGGAGAAAGGATGGAGGAACACTCGACTCAAAAGATGAGGTTGAAAAGGTCATCAAGTGTCTTGAAGCTGCTATTCTGAGACGAGTATCTGAGGTAAATACAATATTAATTATAATACAGAGAATTTTACTGGACAAATACAGCACCTATCATCACCAACAAATCAACCTGACCAAAAAAGATGTGATGATGTTGATACAGTTAAACTAAAAGGTGCACCTCCCATAATTGTGTCAAGTCAGTAAGAAGTTAGACTGAGCCCAACAGAACTTTGATATTTATTCTGATGTTTTTTTTTTTGTATTTTCCAACTAAAACAGGGATTCAGTCTGGAGCTATGTGGTAGGGACAGAGTGGGCCTCCTCTCTGATGTTACTCGAGTCTTGCGTGAGCATGGTCTGACTGTGACTAGGGCTGATGTAGCGACAGTGGGAGAACAAGCCTTTTGTTTTTTGAATTTCTTGATAAATTATATCAGACAACATCCATATCAAATTTGTTTTTTTTTTATTTCTTGTAACTCTGAAAGTGGAGGCCTTGTTGTTCGTGACTGAGAGCTCAAGATGCTAGCTTGTCAAATCAATGAACTCGAGAACCTCATCTTTCGAACATGAGAATTTGAGAATTTCATTTATCGAATCTGAGAACTAAAGAATCTCATTTGTCTAACTCGAGAACACATAAACCTTGTCGGAAGTTGGCTCGTTTGTTTTCTCCTCACATTTGAGAATTTTTGAAAAGGCTAGTATTTTACTCGAAGACCACTAGACCACTTTTAGGAACCGATCATGAACATGAGGATTGCTTCAGTCTCGATTAATACTCGTATTTATTCGTCCCCTGATAATATCCAAAAATTGTTCGTGTCATGTGGTTTTTGACGACTGTTGTAATCCAGGCTTTGAAGTATTGCTTCATTGTTCTTTTGCACTTGCTTAAGAAGGGCAATGATGTATGAATCAGCCATTGGTATGGTTGCGATACTATGGAACTCGTGATTTTGTGGGTGATAGGCGGGTGTCAAAGATACAACTTTGCACATGATCGATGGTTATCGAAGATACAACTTCACGCAAGTGTAAAGGCGATTGTCGAACTTTATATGATACTACTTGACGCAATCTCGATCCAAAATCACAACTCCGCGAGGACGGAATGCAATAAATGATTCAGTTGAATAGAAACAAAGAGGAAACAAGTAACTAGCTAAGTAGCAAAACACAAAATTCCAATCCACAGAGATATAGTTTTGGAGAACAAATTCAAACTTCAAGGTTTCTTTTGGGTTTGAGGAGGTTCATAATCATCATCCACATCATAGGCTGGGTTGCAGAGGCATCTAAATGGTCTTCCAATTCCCTGCATTGTTAAAAATGTATAACAATAGTCCGATTCTGACTTACAAAGAGTAAGGACCAAATCATTCAATAATGAACTCAAATGGCATGCCAAATGACAATCATTCAATAATGCACCTTCACCCACCAAACATACAGCATGCCAAATGGCAATCATTCAATAATGAACTCAAATAAAACAATGACATCTCATTCTGCCTTAAACAACAAACAAAGTCAGTTTTTATACACCAAAAGTACAGCACTAACATCTCAAGTTCTCAACCCTAATATAGGAGTTCACTTGGTTTTTCTTGGAGGCTAAAGACATTCAAATTAAAGAAATCCAACACAAATTCATTACAGTGAACACACCCAGATAATCTAAAAAAATAAGCTTAAACTTGAAACTTAAATAACAGCAAATCCAGACACAAACATAATTAACTGGTGTTACATAATGGATGTTTGGCAAAGTAATGCAGCAATGACAGCTACTCTATGATAACATTCCCCATCTCCTTTACATATGCACTCAAAGTCTTCATAAAAGTCTTCACCAAAACTTCAGGCAATTCACGCTTATGCGAATCACAGATTTTAACTAGCTCAATATACTTGTGCTGGAACAAAACATCTCCGCCAACCTCTTGCCTGTGCTCTTCATGTATTGCAGTTCGGCTCTATTATGACATTAAAAGAAATAAAAAGTTAGAAAAAAGTAGTTAGCACAATCAATCAAACTATTTTTGGACTGGACTAATATGGCAGAAGTGTTGTACTAGTATGGCAGAAGTGTTGTACTAGCACTTCAACCTGACAGGTCGTGTATCAGAAAGAATTTCACCGAGGCCATGATTCATTAATAAGCCTCAAATAATTATAGACTGCTAAAAGTTTCTGAAAGAATCAAGTCAAAACCAGACTGCCAGTCTAAAAAGAAAATGGCAACAAACTATAAAAATTTAGTACTGAAATCAGGCACTACTACTTTAATGTGCATTACTACATTAAATGTAAAATCAGATTGTAAGTGAGCAGGTATGACATAAAAAAAATGCAAACTCTCATTATAAACAAAGTGCACAATCCCATCAATCAAGTACTTGGTAAACTTGAGAACTAATTGCACCACATCAAGCATCAAAATGAACCAGAGAGATTACCACATCAAGCATCAAAGTGAGCTTTTCTACATTAGGAGAAAGCTTGAGCAATGAAGCTACCAGATTAAAGTCAAAGCTCACTCCACACATCCCGATAAACAGTTCCGTCACGTTGTTGAAATTTCTGCAGTTAAGAATATCCCTCTCCAATGGTGCCTTATTTAAAGAACGAACAAGAATTGCTTTCAGCTGGCGAATTATCGACATTGTAATTTAAAAATGGAGAATCACAAAAAGGTACATTAATCAGGTTCAACATAAAATGATGGAAATTTCGCTTTTAAAAATCCATACAACTATACAATAAATAGTTACAGTACAAAGTACTGACAATTTGGTGCTGATAATTTGTACTAAAAAAAACTGATCCAGTACTAAAGACAGAAGGAAGATCCTTTATGTAAAATATTATAAGCAGTAAGAAGTAAATGATCCAGTAAAACTTTGCTTGAAACCTAGATACATGACAACATGAAACTATAAATTCATGTGGACACAATTTATTGAAACCAGAAAAAGTACAGCAACACAAAATGTGTTTATTAATTTTATGCAAAAATATATCTTTGACAAAAAACTTTTTGGTGATCCTAACAACCACAAATAAGAAAAAAAAACGATATATATAGTTTGGGACTTTTGATTTTACAGCATCACCAAAAGGCATTATACCTTGAGCTCAGGACTCTCTATAAAAAGAGACAATTTTGTAGCATTTGAAAGACAGCCAAGAAAGTTCAGAACTGGCACATCACCACCACCAAAATGCTTAGCCACGCTTCTTAATGCGATGATAGCAATCTTAAGAAATTTCATGTTCTTCAATGAAATATTGGCACCTCCATGTAGATAAGAACCGATGCGCAAAGAGAAAAGACTAGGGCAAGAAATTTGAATTGGCTCATATTGGTGACACCCTCCAATATGTAACTCTTTCAACGTGTTAGAGGAAATGCTAGAGAAATGTAACATACAACGCAAAAGCTTCAGTTTTTCAAGAGACGGGCAGCCCATCAAAAGGCCTTGTGCAAAATTGTCATGAAGCTCTATACCTATACCTATACCTATGACATCAAAGACCTTCAGAGAAGGCAAGTTAATTGATGCTGGTATAACAGTGGTCTTCTCAACTCTACGGAGCTCTATCTTCAGATGTTGTAGAGTTGCACAAGAGAAAAGGGAATCAGGCAATTCTATGAATTTAACTCTGGCAATGGAGATATCAATCAGTTGTGGCATTAGAAGAACAACCTGATCAAGCCACTGCATTGGAACCTTGTAAGAGTATGCTGGCATAGTATCATGTACATAACAAACTCTATCTAAGTGGGTGGACTCAAGGTTCTCCACAACACCATTCACAAACTGATAAAACCTAGTGATGGACTTTCTCAATGCTTCATCACTGCCACCAACAGTGTCATCAACCCTGAATTCATTAATATTAAATTTTAAAATCGGTAAATTAACCCAGACACTTCTCCATCTTTTGGACAATATGCATGTCTGCACGGCCTCTTTTGTGGTCAGAAATGAGAGGACAAGGATCAAAAGCTCATCAGGTAAGCTACTGATCCAATCAACTTCGACATTCGGCATGCGGGCCTTAGGACGTTTTGTGGTCTCCTTCATTTTTCAGCGCAGTGATAAAACAAGCCTACACAACAGGTATATTCAAAGTTTCAGGAATACAAGGGAACATTCAATTCAAGGTTACCGGAATAGACAACAGTAATTTTCAGTCGAATGTGTTACGGGAATACAAAGGAGTTGCAGTTGATACAGAAAATTAGAGAAAGGAAATGAGACCTACCAGCAAGCCTCCGAGCACACAAAGGTTAGAACTTTTTTGTTCGGTGACAAATCTCCCCGTGATCACAAAAGATTCGAACTTTGGCGGGGTAAGGTTCAGAGAAATTGTTTGGGAAATACAAAGGAATTATACAGGAAATTAGACCTACAAGCAAGCCTCCAAGCAAGGCAGAAATTGTATCTCAGTGACAAACCTCCGTGAGAAGAGAAGAGAGGGGCGTAGTCGCGGTCGCGCCGTCGCGGAGATCAGAAAACCGAGAGAAGATAGAGGCGAGATCGGTATTACGGGCTGAGATCGAACTTTTCTTTTTATTTACACATAATTTAACAAATTTATATTAATAAAAAAACTGAATATAATATGAAAAATATCCAAATTATGAACTATTGTCGTCTTTCTCCAGTTGATGGAAAAAGAGAGGTACTGCGGTCAGCCGAAGTCGTATGGCAATTGGCAGATTGCTGCAGTGTTATCTTTTGATAGGAAATACGTTTCTATTTTTTTACAATTAACAGTCTAATGTCAGTTTAATTTATATTATAGGACCTTTTAACTTTTTACTTTGGTTATGTTAAAACAAAAGTTCAGGCAATTGTCCCTTTTCACAAAATTGAGGTCTTTTTATATAACCATGGGTATATTCAGGACGGATTCATACCAGAATTAAGCAGCAGTACACTTATTTAAATTAAGCAGTTAATAATTCAATTTGAAATTAAGCAGCGGCATCTTTCTAAATTTAGACTATAATTTTTTGGATCCAACTGAAAATTTAGTACTCGAAAGTTTCATTTCAAAATCAAACAGCGACACAAGTCTGACCTTGCCTATGCATAGATCCGCCCTTAATTGCAACATTTTCTCGCCTCAATCTCCCTATTTCCAAAAGAATAGATCTTACATAAATTATCTCATTTTAGTAAGGCCGATGCCTATCATAATAATACAACAGCTTTTGTTAACCATTTTAAAAGGCCGGTCCCTATCATAACAACAACTTTGTTATGACGGCTCTAATAATCTAGATCATTACAGTTACATGATATGCTTTTTTGGTTATAAATTTTTAGAACTTCTGGGCAAAAAAAAAATATCTGCATATTATTAATCGTTCTTTAAAATTGGTATATTTAAACATTTCTTAAAATAATCCAGAAAAAAATTAAAAGAAATATTAGAGGAAATCAATGTAATTATCTTATAATTATTTGCAACTTAATTAATACGATTAGAAGAGTAATTTACAGGATGCAATTCAGGAAGCAGTTTATGTGACAAAAACACAAAAAAGAACACTTTCGCTTGAGTTGAATTATCAAACGTCAAGTTCCGTTAATTTGAATTTGAATAAAGCTCGAACTTATTTATTGAGTGAGGTTATATTACTTTGCAAAGTATCACTTACGCATTACTTCGCTCTATATTTTTATTTTTACAGTTCGAGTGATATTCCAAACTGTTGAGCAAGATGTCTACATACAATTATATTTGGAGATCAAATATTATATTTTTAAAATTTTATTACTATTTTTTAGAGATGTGGAGATCATTCATATCAGATAATTCAAAAATCGTTAAATTAATCAACTTTTCATCCTTAAAAAATTAAAAAGATCTAAAAATGTTAAAGTCGGCGTCTAAGGAGATTTTAATATGAAAATCACGTTCAGCAGTTTGAATAGGTCTTTTAGACTTTCAAATTAAAGACATGGAGGCAAAATACCATGTGAGTGGTGCTTTGTGAAGTATTATCGCCTTACTCTTATATATCTATTTATGTTTATATTATATTCAAGAATAGCTTAAAATAAGTATTAATCATTATATCAAGATATTTTTGTTACAATTTATTTGTTGATAATTTAAATAAAATTTACATCCTAAAAATTGAACAATTTATGCAATATTGGTGACTATTTCAATATTGAATAATGTAGTTGTATGAGCTACTTTAAATTGAACTTTTATTTATTTATTTCAAAGCCCTTAGGCATTACATTACCATACATAACATGTTCATACATAATACAAAAAGGTGACCATATCTAAGTGACATGCCTATCAAAATGGGGGTCGCTGAAAACAGAAAGTGTCCCATAACCAAAAAAGAAAAAAAACCCTACGTACATCACATTTGATCATCTCCCCATTTCATGCTGACAATGAGGATTTCATAAAGACAGTAAACAAAAAAAAAACCCCCAAGTGGCTATATTTTAAATAGGGTTCACCGTAATCATAACATGGATATAAGTATTTTATCCTATTTGAATGGTTCATATGTGTAACAGGGAACCATTTATAAGCACAGTATTGTTTGTCAGCCAACATCCCATTTGAAATATTTTGCAAATCTTGTTGCCACCTGATTGATTTCTTTCAAGCCCTTTCTCTGCTTTCTTGCACAATTTGCTTGAATATGAGCTTCCTGTACCGCCATCCTTCTTGCATATTTAGTTTGAACATTGTTCATCTTCATGAGCATATTTATGCAACTTTTGAGAGTCGACATCGATGTCCATACAAACATCTGAACCCTGTAAAGCTTGCGCCACAGGTAGAGCGTCATGGATTGCCTGCCATACAAACATCTGAACCCTTGGAGATATAGATTTGAGTGACCAAATTTTAACCCATAAGTCTGAAAGATGCTTATCATGGTCCCAAATTTGATTTGATTGTATGAAAAACCTTTGATATCCCTCTTTAGTTGTGTAGGTACCCTTCTTCCCTGGTAACCAAATTTAAAAAATCTTCCATATCTCTTTGTTGTATGTGAGTCTCCATTATGGCAGGGAGCAAATGATCTCCAAAGATATTAGTTAGTAAGTGAGAATCTCACTGGGTTGTATCTTCTTGTAGTAAATCCTTGGTGAAAATTTTTGTTAGACCTTTAGTTCTTTTACAATTTTGTATGGTATGCTGCCAACCTTTAAACCAGGATGAAGGTATGGCTCTAATTGTCGCACCATTGCCAATCTTCCACATGACATCCTCCTTGATATCTTCTCTAAGTAATAGGAGGTGTTTCCAGAAAATAGAAGATGGACCGGCATTTTGAATTCCCCAAAATCTCAGTATTGGACAATATTTTGCATTTATTATTTTAACCCATAGCTTTTCCTTTGGGCTGCCATTTCCCAAACACGGTGCATAAATAAGGCTTTGTTGAAGACCTTGATGTCTCGTAGCCCTAGTCCCCCATTTTGTTTTGGTAAACAGCTTTTCCCATGATATGAATGAAATAAATTTATTCTTATCTTGTTTCCCCCAAATGAACTTCCTGATATTAGCTTCAATTTCATGGCATGTTTTTTATTGCAGGAATGCCAACATCATACAAAAAATTGAAATTGAGTAGAGGACCGACTTTATGAGAATAACTCTACCTGCTAAAGATAATAAGTTTTGCTTCCATCCTGCTAGTTTCTTTCTGACCTTGTTTAGTATATCTCTGTGAGTTATGTTTAGGAAGCTTTTTTCTTGGGATAGTGTGATTCCCAAATATTTCTCTTCACTAACAGCCTTGTCAATCTGAAATTTTGAACAAAGGAAAGATATCTCTTGTTCCGTACATGTCTTACTAAACCAAACTTTGGATTTACAGGGGTTTATTTGCAACCTGATATAGAAGCAAAGAAGAGCAATATATCATGAATGGCTAGTACCTCATGATCTAGAGTATTTCCCATGATCATTATATCATCAACAAACATGAAATGAGTTAACACCGGAGCCGAAGGAGCCAATCTCAAGCCACTAATTATGTGTCTGTTTTGCCGGGATATTATCACCCTAGAGAGCATTTCCATTGACATGATAAAAAGCTATGGGAATAATGGGCAACCTTGTTTCAAGCCTCTAGATGGTCTAATGAAACCCCCATTTGATCCATTGATCGAAAGAGAAACATTTCCATTCTGGAAACATGACATTATTAAGTCGATAATATTTTGGGGCATACAGAATAGATTGAGAGTCGCTTGAATAAAATTCCAGCTCAAGGTATCAAATGAGTTTTTAATATTAGCTTTGATCATAAAGCCATGTGGCTTAAATGATGCTTGCTTGAAAGAATGTAAGACTTCCTGCATCACTATTATATTGTCATGGACCCCTCTCCCCTTAACAAAGACAGGTTGGTGATTTGAAATGAGGTCTGACATAAAAGGTTTTAATCTTTCAGCCAACAACTTCATCAGAAGTCTGTAAAGAACATTTGTTAGAGTTATTGGCCTATAATCTTCTGGCTTTTGAGGGTCGTTCTTTTTTGGTATGAGAATAATTTTTGACTTAAGCCATCCTTTGTAATGACCAGTGTCGGTCGATTACTGAATTGATAATCGAATTGAAAATAAAATTGAGAATAAATGGGATTTTAATAAGATCTTTATTGATATTTCAAAGCAATTACAAGGAAATTAAGCATAAGAAGTTGATAATTGGATTAAGTGTAAAATCTCTCAGCTAACTCCTTCTAAGAGATGATATGGCTTTATATATTGTTAGCCATTTACAATCCTTGGTAAATATAAAAATATTAATGGCTAAACTGCAAAACTACTCAGCAATTAACTAACTCGATAGCTCTCTCATTCTCTCCTCAACTGACACTCGAGTGATCTCCATTTAGACCCACACTGCTCTCCTCCATTACTATCTGGGGACCACTTGTCAGCCTTTGTAGTCCTTTTTTTCTGTGTTAGCCCATTAACCAATTCATTACTCATTGAGCTGATCTGGCCCAGTAGCAAGGTGCGCAGCCCTGTATTTGAATTCAGGGTGCCAACGGTCAGAATACCCCCGCCAGTATCTGAATGCCTCCCGCTCCAAAAACAGCTTGTCCTCAAGCTGTTGCATATCAAATTGGTTCCTGAGAATATCATAATCCTCCCACGTAGCGTCCTCAGGTGGTAAATTAGCCCATTGAACTAAAACCTCGACCTGAGGGGCATTATCTCGCTTCACCACTCGACGGTCCAAGATACTGAGTAGTTCAAATTTTAATTGTCCTTCAGGCCCTACCAATGGTAAGTGGTGGTTGAGCTTATGATTGTTACCCACCTTACGTTTCAATTGTGAAACATGAAATACTGGATGAATCATTGACCAGGGGGTAAATTCAATTTGTATGCTGCTACACCAATTTTCTCAAAGACCTCAAATGGCCCATAAAATCTGGGACTTAGTTTGGGACAAGTGAATGTACCTTTCAAGGAAATTTGCCTATATGGTTGAAGTTTCAAATACACCCAATCACCCACCTTAAATGCCTTTCAGACCTTTTTTATTTGCAAAGTGCAGCATCTTCTCCTGTGCCAGCTGGAGATGATGTTTCAGTTCAATCAGTGTCTTGTGCCTGGATGCCAAAAGGGTATCAACTGCTTCATTTCGACTCTTAGGAATTGAGCCCATAGGTAAGTGTGGAGGGGGTATCCATAAAGAGCTTGGAAGGGAGTAGACTTCAGTGTTGTGTGGTAATTAGTGTTATACCACTATTCAGCCAAGGATAACCAATGGGAGCAGGTTTTTGGTTGAGTAAACACCATACACCTCAAATAAGTCTCAATGCACTGATTGAGCCTCTCGAATTGCCCATCTGTTTGAGGGTGATAGACAGTGCTAAAATTGAGGTTAACATGTAACTGTGCCATTAGTTCTTTCTAGAAGTTGCTCAGAAATATGGAATTTCTATCTGTGATAATCTTGAGAGGCAACCCATGAAACTTGTAAATGTTGTCCAAGAACAGCTTGGCTACATCTTTGGCTTTGTATGGGTGTTGGAGGGGCACAAGGTGACAATACTTGGTGAGTTTGTCAATTACCACTAAGATGACTAATTTACCCTCACATTTAGGAAGACCAGTTATGAAATCAATAGTGATCACTTGCCAAGCTTCATCTGGTATTGGAATGGGTTGCAAAAGGCCAGGAGTTGCTACATGTCCACTTTTGTTCATTTGGCAAACTTCACAAGCACTAACATACTGAAAGACTGTGTTCTTGAGTTTAGGCAAGAAGAAATTTTTTCTAAGCCTTTGATAGGTCCCCAAAATCCCAGAGTGCCCCTCTATACTGGAATCATGAATAACTTTGATCATTTTGTCCCTCCATCCTTCATTAGTACCCACATCAAGCTTTTAAAAAACGGCGATAAAGCGCCGATAAAACGGATATAGCGAAAATTTTGCTATAACCGCACGATTTATTTCAAACACGCCGATAAAGCGGTTTTTGGCGATAAAGCGGAATTTAGCGGTGATAAAACGGATGACGGTCTGAAAAAAAAAGCGGTGATAAAGCGGATATATCGGTACTTTTGTTCAAATGGTCATAACTTTTGACTCGTAACTCCGATTTTAGTGATTTTTTATGCGTTGGAAAGATTACGACAAGCTCTATATTTTGTTCCATACATAACTTACAAATTCTCATCAACAAACTAGTTAAATTCAGATTTTTTTTTCAAATCAACAGACCAAAAGAATTGTTTAGGTCAACAGTATTTTCTTATATGTTGCATTTTTCTATTAAAGACATAAGAGAGATGCATAATTTCTTGATAAATTTATTTAATTTAGTAATTTCATTGATATTCTTGACAATTTGCTTTAACATAATGAATATGTAGAAAATAACGATGTTGTGGTTTATCGTCCGCTTTATCACCGCTATACCGCTAAACGCTAAATGACTTCCGCACCGCTATGGACCGCTATACGCTATTTAAAACCTTGACCCACATACAATCTATCATGTTTTCTAATGATCCCATTATGGACCAATATACCTTCCACATTGGGCATACCCTTTTGAGAAAGAGATAAAATACCTTGGGCCCAATCATCACCATGGTAACTTTCTTGGAGTTCAGTCATCTAACTAGGAATGAGTTCAGTTACAGCCATCAACTCCTCATCTGTGTGAAAATGAAGTCTTCTGGAAAGGACATCTGCTGCCTTATTCTCACAGCCTTCCTTATACTGGATTGGTAATCGAGTCCCAAAAGTTTGCACGTGCCTTTGTGTTGGAGGGAGTGAGTGAGCTTTTGTTCCAATAAATGCTTGAGACTGATATAATCAGTCTTGATCACAAAGGTAGAGCCTTGGAGGTAGTACCTCCATTTGGTGACAGAAGCTACCACAGATAGAAGTTCCTTTTCATAAGCAGAAAGGGTTTGATCCTTCGTGCCAAAAGCCTTGCTAAAATATGCTATTGGTTTGTGATTCTGCATGAGAACAGCTCCCATACCCTTGTCAGCAGTATCAGTCTGAAGTGATGGGTTGATTGAAGTTATGCATTGCTAGAACAAGTGCTTGGCACATAGCAACCTTGAGAGCATTGAAGGCTTTTGTGGCTTCCTCAGTCCATTGAAAGGCATTTTTCTTGAGAAAATTGGTCAGAGGCCTACTGATCATGAATTTCCTGTAGTACCCAGTCAAGCCAACGAAACCCCTCAACTCTTTGATAGTCTTAGGTGTTGGCCAAGACTGCATTGCCAAGACCTTGTCAGGGTCAGTAGCTACTCCAGCAGCAGAGATGATGTGGCCCAGATAGTCTATCTTGGTATCTCCAAACTCACACTTAGATCTCTTAGCACTCAAGTGATTATCCCTCAGTGTTTGTAATGCCAGGGTGACATGGGTAACATGGTCTTGTAAGGAGGTACTATAAATAGGGATATCATCAAAGAAGACTAAGATGAATTTCCTCAAATATGGTTTGAACTTTGAAGATTTGATTCATTAAAGATTGGAAGGTAGCAGGGGCATTTGTGAGGCCAAAGGGCATGACTAAAAATTCATAGTGCCCCTCGTGAGTTCTGAATGTTGTCTTCATGATATCATCAGCACACATTCGGATTTGATGGTAACCAGAGCGTAAACCAACTTTAGAAAAGTACTAAGAGCCATGAAGTTCATCCAACAACTCATCAATCACACGGATATGGTACTTGTTTTTTATTGTGAGGTTATTAAGGTGTCTATAATCCACACAAAGGTGCCAAGAACCATCTTTTTTCTTAACCAGTAAAGAAGGAGAAGCAAAAGGGCTAGAGGAGGGTTGGATGACTTTATTTGTGAGCAATTCTTCAATAATTTTCTCAAGTTCTAGCTTTTGAAAATGAGAGTATCTGTAAAGTCTCACATTAACTGGTTTAGAATTAGGCAAGAGGGGTATTTTGTGGTCTACAAATATTCCAAAGGGAGTTGGGTGGGAGGGAGAAAAATGTCTTGAAATTGAGCTAAGACCTGTTCTATTTCAGGAGGGGTATCTGGCATGGAAGTAGGAATAGCATTGCAAAACCAAAGCCGAGCAATTAGCACTTCATTGCCAGCTTCAATTCCTTGTTTACATTGAGAGATTGGTACAATTGTATATGAGTCTCTTCAGATTGCACCTGTAACCTGACTGTTTTACCCTCATGTGTGAATTCAATTCATTTGGTACCCCAATCTATCTTCATAGGACCCAAAGCAGTAAGCCAATCGATGCCCAAAATAACATCATAGCCAGAGATTGGCAACAGCCTCAAAGGTTGTCCCTATATGGCATAAGAGAGGGCTATGCATTTGGTATCAGTCACCATTTTGGCACCATTAGCAACCATAACAATCATGGTATTGGTGCTGTGAATCACACAGTCAAGGCCTTGCAGCACCCTAGGGTCTATAAAACTATGGGTACTCCCACTATTGACACAAGGGAATAAACTGGTTTGGTCCCTATTTGTCCTTTAAATCTCATTGTATTAAGGGTAGGCTGTCCTGAAGTACTATGTAAAGAGACAATGGCCTCTTCTGGCTCACCTGAGGTAACATCAGTTTCAGGGGTATAAGAGGCATTTAGCAATTCCTCTTCTTCACAGCCTTCTTCTTGTTGCCCCAATAGCATCAGAACCTTTAGCTTACACTAGTGACCAGAAAAATATCTGTCTCCACACTTAAAACAAAGCCCTAAAGCCTTTCTTTGCTATAAAAGGGTATTTTTGGAATTAAGAGGCAGTGTGTTATGCTTTTGTTTAATGCTCTTGGATTTATCAAAGGAAAACTTTGTGTGAACTCCACCAAAAGGAGATGAGTTTATGTAAACAGTTTTTAGTTTTCTTAATTGGCTGTCAAGGGCACTCTCCATGTGCAAAGAGTATTTAAAGGCATCTTCAAGGGTTACAGGTTTGGCAGCTTTCAAATGAGCCTTAATGTCATCCCTTAAGCCTATGACATAGGCCCCAATGAAATCACCTTCAGTAAAGTGTCTATTCTCCAAAAGCAACCTTGATTTAGCTCTTTCAAATTCGTCAAAATTATCCATTGTACCAGTTTGATTAAGCCCTTTTAATTCTTCTAAACCACTTTTAGTAATTGCCCTTTGAAACCGTCTGAGAACTAGCCTTGTCAGAAGGTCCCAATCAGGTTGGTCATGGTTGATTAGATAAGAGTCAAACCACTCACTGGCTTTATCACAAAAATGCAAGGTGGCTAGAAGGGATCTGGAAGGCATGGGTACTTGATACAGGTCAAAGTAAGAGGAGCACTTACGTAACCATTCAAGTGGATTGGTACTATTGAAGCTGGGACACTCAGATCTAGGCAAAAGTAATCTGGTGACATGAGGTGGGTCCTGAGGCTGATGTCTCGGCTGCCTAGGTGCTGGTAGGTGAAGCTGATCTTGCTTATCATCAGTATCAAGATGATTCTTGTGCCCTCTTAGAATCGCATCCCACTGGACATCTTGCTGACGCATTCCAGCCCTGAGTTCTTGAGCTATTGCATGTGTTTCAGTTGCAATAGCTTGAGCAGTTTATCGTTGGAATGTTTCAAATTGATCTTGCATAGTTTGAACAATGGTAGTCTGGATGGTGCCTTCTAGATTACGAGTAAGCACTAGTGTATCTTCCAATTGTTGAGCCAAAGCTGCTTTCATCTGATCGAGTTGGATCTGGAAGTTTTCCATGGAAGCAACAGATCGAGTTTTGGACATGAAGGTTAATTTGATCGTGTAAATGGGAAAAAGCTCAAATCAATGACGAACAACAAGATAATAGCCCCAGATAGCAATCTTGAGGCTCTGATACCAGATGTAATGACCAGTGCCGACCGATTACTGAATTGATAATAGAATTGAAACAAAATTGAAAATAAATGGGATTTTAATAAGATTTTTATTAATATTTCAAAGCAATTACAAGAAAATTAAGCATAAGAACTTGATAATTGAATTAAGTGTAAATTCTCTAAGCTAACTCCTTCTAAGAGATGATATGGCTTTATATATTGTTAGCCATTTACAGTCTTTGGTAAATATAAAAATATTAAGGGCTAAACTGCAAAACTACTCTGCAACTAACTAACTCGACAACTCTCTCCTTCTCTCCTCAACTGACACTCGAGTGATCTCCATTTAGATCCACACCGCTCTCCTCCATTACTGTCTGGGGACCACTT
The DNA here is from genome assembly GCA_964058865.1 of Eleocharis quinqueflora. Lineage (NCBI taxonomy): Eukaryota > Viridiplantae > Streptophyta > Magnoliopsida > Poales > Cyperaceae > Eleocharis > Eleocharis quinqueflora. The sequence continues at coordinate 23,061 of CAXKVX010000861.1, read as the reverse complement.
GTCTGCCTCTGTATTCCTTTCTTCTGTGTTAGCCCATTAACCAGCCATTACTCACGGAGCTGCTCTGGCCTAGTAGCAAGGTGCGCAGCCCTGTATTTGAATTAAGGGCGCCAACGGTCAGAATACCCCCGTCAGTATTTGACATCCTTGAGGAGCACAACCCATTTGGAAAACTTTCCTTATCTTGTTTGTTATATCTTCTTTCAGGAGATCCCAATTAGCTTTCAAGAACCTAACACTTACCCCGTCAGGACCTGGAGCTTTGTCAGGCCCAGCCCAATTTGGTATGGTTGGGCCAGAGTTTACTCCGTATTGTAAAGCCCAAATAATATGATGTGTAGTTTGGGTTTCAGCAGCACAGAAAATTGATTTAAAATAACGCACAAAGACCCCTCTTAGTCCCTTGTCATCTTCTAATATATCTCTCACCTCATTTTGGATAGTTAAGATGGTTTTTACTCTTCTCCTTTGGGTTGCATAAGCATGATAAATTTTTGTGTTTCTCTCCACCTAAAAACCAATTTATGGTTGCATGTTGCCTCCAATACTCTAATCTATCCTTTGTTTTCTCATATTCTTCTAGCAATCTAGTTTCCATCCGATGGTTCTGCATAGAAGGGTGCAAGCTTTGGAACTCCAAGATTTGTGCTCTTAATCGCTTTAATTTTATAGTTGGGTTTTCAAGCGTTTGGCTACAGATCTTAATATCTTTGAGAAAAGAACTCCATCTTTGGTCCCATTGAATGCATCTGGTTCTTTCCCAAGCTTAATGGAAAACATGTAAATAGGAAGGTGAAGGTTGTGTGTTTTGAAAGTTATCTTTTTGATAACGAATTTATGAATTGTTTATGATTTTAAATGTTATTATACATTTATGTTCCTTGAGATTGATATGTTATATCTTTAGAAGCGTTCAAGAAGATGCTCATGGTCATGAACCATAGAACTCTTTAGATGAAAACATATAATCCTAAATATGTTCACAATCGTGGTAATTAAAGGGAACATTATTTACCATGAAGATTGTCATTCAATTTAAAGTACATTTTAGTTCTATAAATGTTGATAAGTGATTATTATTCAATGACATGAGTATATAAAATGGTGATTCTTTATATACTGAACATGACCTAACTAGATGGAGCATTATATGGATTAGTTTTGTGTCATTAATGTTTCCAATGTGTCTTTGAATCTTATATATGAGACATGTAAGTTTTTCACATGAGAAGTATATAATGTGATTACTATTAAAGTCCATTCAAATGATTGGAATAATATAGTAATTCGTTATGTACAACTTGTGCGGGAGAAATTTATATGTCAATATTATTATTGTCTCTCAATTATTTGAGTTATGATATTACTGGGCTCCTTGGTAAAGTGAAATTATATTGCGTGCAATATAACTGATGTAGTTATACTTATAATTCACTTGAGAGACCAAGAAAAGAATATAATGCAAAAATCACACGATCCTATTTTGCATATTATTTAAAATATCATTAGACAAGGATAGACACAAATTAAGTGGATCAAGCACGTAACGACTATGTCGTTTGGGAGACTATAATGTAGTGATATAACCTCTTATAGTTCATAATATAAAGTATTTTATATTATATCCCAAGATGACGTAGATCCTCTGTAAGGTCACACCAACTGAACAGAAACAACAAGTATTTTACATTTTGAATGATGTATTTAATCTCATGATGTATGAGTTAAAATGCATGTGATAAAATGTTAAAGTAATATGTCATGTAAAATGACATGCTTAGATCATAAAATAAATTTATGAGAATATATGTGAATATTATTTTGTATAATGTTCGCGAGCATTATAAGAATAAAAAATTAATTCATATTAGAATAATATAGTAATATTATTTACTCATAAATTAAATCCTTGCAAAATATGATTAGGGAATAACAAGAGAGTAATCATAGCCATTTGTGTAAATAATTAACACAAGTGTTGCCCTAGGGCTTGGCTATATAAAGGGGTATGTTTGAGATGAAAAAATGATTTTCTCTCTCTCTTGCTATAGTAGCATGAATAGTAACCCCTTTTTTTCCTCTCTTGTGTGTAGAAAGAAAAAAAACTCCATTGCTCTTCTTTCTCTTCTCTTGCAAGGTTTAGCCACCAAATGAAATAGCTTGTTCATTGAAGATTGAAGATCTAGGTGGTTGGATCTTAGCTCTAACCTCTACATCCATCTATCTAAGGATGCTTTAGGTTGTTGTTTAGGTTCAAGGTGAACCAAGAGAGAATGGTGCTTCCATGGCCGAAGAAGGAAGACGACGGTTTCCAAGAGACCTAGAAGAGGAATCGACTCCTCTCTACGAAGAGATTTGACAATCTCTTTAGGTATAATCTTTTTTCCACTCTTGTGCAAGAAATAAATGTGTTATTTTCTGTTTTGTTGATGCACAAAAGTTGTTCGATGAAATGTCATAGTATAATCTTGCTTGCAATTGTTATATAAATAAGATCATTTGTGTATTGAGTTAAATAGAGGCAAAAAAAATTTAATTTTCGTCATCTTGAACTTACACATGAAATCCCAACAGTGGTATCAGAGCTTAGGCTTATTTTAATTAGTGTTAAGTTAAGTGCACAAGTGTTTAGTTAGTTATCTCTCAAGTTTTTGTTCATAAATGTCCCTTTTGGGTTCTTAGGACATTTAATCACTTTGGTAATTTTTGAATCACGATTTTTGTGAATCTAAAAATTCCTACATTAGTCTATGATGTGTGGATAAAGATTCTAAAATAAAATATGGAGTTTAAACAGTTTTATTAAGGTAAACAAAAATAAGAAAAACGAGTACAGTGCTGGAATTTCTGTGTCCAGTTTTCTGTTTTGTTGAGATTCAAAATAGCATATCTCGAATTTGGATGAATAGATTCTTGCATGCTACCTATCACTAGAAAGATGATGAAGTCTTGTTTCTAGAAAACTATATTTTGTAATACAAAAGTATTACGGATTTTATGTAAAGTTACATAATACAGAGGTGACAACAATCTGTTTTCCAGATCTGGAACCCTGGATTAAAATGTTCTTTTCTCACAAATGGTTAACTATTTTCTGGATATCTTGGTACATATAGAAAAGTACTTAAATCTAGTTTTCGGAAATGTATGGCTTGAATTTTAATTCGAAAGACATATTTTTTAACATAGAAAACACTGACTGGTGCGCAGTAGGTTGAAACTGGAGACAGTTTCTGAAATTTCATTTTTGTGAAATTTATTGTTGCACAATGATTTGTTTTGTAAAAAATATTGTGTTAGGACTCATCCAAGTATGATTGAAAGTGATAGAATTAAAATTTTAAAATTTTAATTAATAATATGATGATTAAGAACAAACAAGTCAATTTATGTTTTCTAAAAGTCATTAGATAATATTGGAGATTCTTAAATGAATCATATAGAATAAAATTTAAATGATAAATGTTTGTTCTATTGAATAATTGACTTCTAAAAGGGCAATCAAGCATGACTTGTTTTGTTATTAGGCCATAAGTGAGTAAGGGTTGTGTGAGGCACTTCTCTTTGCTCGCCATGTGGGAATAACTTAAAAGTCATAGGGAATGACATTTAATTGATAAATGTTTATTCTATTGAGATTATTTTTGGGATTTAAAATAATTTAGATGGAATAATAACTTGAGAGATATGGACATAACTAAACAAGATTGAATAGTGCAGTGAGATTATACTTGTATACTAATCCTGTTTTGCAGGAGGATTGTGGGTTTGTATGGCTCTAGATTTTCAATGCCTTGTGTGTTGTAATGAATGATGTGTATGAATATGTGTAATTGCGGCCTAAGGTGCCATTATTAATTAATTGTAATAATTAAATTATGGCAATGATGTTAGGTTGTCATTCATGTATTAATTCATTCTTGGCTTGCATACCACATAGGAAATTAAATTAGGGTTATCCTAGATGTACTTTTCATTTTGCTTTAGAATAGCTTCAAAGTAGATTGAAAATTTGGTGGGTTTTAGTAGCTTAGATGTATTCCTTCTGAAGATGATTGATGAAGCTACAAGAATGCAAGCGGAAGCCATACAACCCACACAGCTTATTTATTTTATGAATATGTTAGATAATTTTTATTGTTAGGCTAAGTACTGTTTGGATGAATACATGCCCTACCAAAATTATCAAAGTCATATTTTCACTATGTCCATGAGAAATGTAAGAGTATCTTTTCTTCTCATTTTATCCACTTTAAGCTAGTAGTCGGAGATAAGCATGAGTGTGACTCTTATTACTAGAAATCGTGGAACTTGCATGGATTAGTTATTAAGCCAAAAATGAGTGGAGTTGTGTGAGGCACATCTTTTGCTCATTATGTGGAAATAACTCATTCATTCTTGTTGTCTAATAAAATGAGTTTTCTTAACAAATCACCAAGATCTAGGCTTGGGTTTTGGGAATGAGAGTTTTATTAAGAAGTTGAATTATTCTTTCTTAATGAAAACGACAAGAGTCATAAGGTTAAGCTTTACTTAAAAGTTTATGATTGGTAAATGATTACCTACCTTGACAAATATTTGGATGAGGTCTATTTATTTGAAAGGGGTCTTGTGTGACTAACAAAACGGACAAACTTTAAATATTTTGTTAGTACAAATTCTTATTCATGAACAACGACATACCCTTAATGAATTTTATAGCTGTCTATACCTCCTAATTTTGTTTTCTATGGTTATAAAACACCCCCTTGCTAATGACATAAAAAAAAGGACAAATGAGAAATATGTCTTAACTATCGTGTCAAAAAGCAAGATGATTGCTAAGAACAAAGGCAATAGAAAGAGCAAGACAAGTAAGATGCATCTCTTACTCAATGACAAAGGATGGAGGAGCTCAATAGAGCACCTCCAAGAGAAGTAAGGAGAAGGACTCTCCAAACTCTAACATAGAGCGCTTCTATTGCCACGAGAAGGGACATTTCAAAATGAATTGCCTCAAGTACAAGAATGACTTGAATAGAGGCAAAGGTTGAAAGCAAGCATCCTAATGCATACTTGTTATTGAACTAAATTTAAATTTAGTACGATGATCCAAGATTCGGTAATGATACTGAATCCTGTGCTCACTTAGTTTATAATGTGAATGCACTGAGGGATAAAGATCACTCTCGAAATGAGAGGTTGTGTTGAAAGTTGGTAATGGTGCAAGTATATATGTGATTATACTCAGCACCCTCAACTTACAATTGTCTAGTGGTTTATATTTAAATTTAAAGGATGTTTATCATGTTTATACAAATGCTATCATTTCTAATAAATGATACTTTGTTTAGTTAAGGATAAACATATGTTGAATGTCAATAACAAGATACTTAAGATGTCACATACGAATAAAACACTTTTTATGGCACTATGTCCTGGCCATATAAACAAGCAACACATTTTATCCACTTTAAGCTAGTAATTGAGAATAAACATGAGTGTGATCTTAATTGCTAGAAATTGTGAAAATTGCATGAATTCGTCATTAGGCCAAAAATGAGTGGGAGTTGTGTGAGGCACATCTCTTTGCTCATTATGTGGAAATGACTCATCCATGCTTGTTAACTACCAACCATTACTTTGTTATTAAGCCATGAATTAGTGAGAGTTGTGTGAGGCACAACTTTCTACTCATAATGTGGAAATGACTTGCTCATGTTTGTTAACTACTCAACATGAATTCGTTGTTAGGCCATAAATAAGCGAGAGTTGTGTGAGGCACATCTCTTTGCTCATTATATGAGAATGGTTTATTCATGCTTGTAATCAATAATGTGAAATCTTGTTTAATAGGAAAGATGACCAAATCATCGTTAAATGGTAAAGGTGTAAAGACAAACGACTTATTGGAATTCATACATTTTCGATGTATGTGATCCTATGAATAAGAGTGCAAGAGTTAGTTATAGGTACTTCATTATCTTCATAAATAATTATAGTCAATATGATTATGTGTATCTTATGAAGAATAAGAATGGATTCTTTAGAAAATTCAAAGAATACAAGAATAAAGTAGAAAATCAACTTGACAAAAGAATTAAAGTCCTACGAATTGATCGTGGAGGCAAATACTTGAGTAATGAGTTTAGTACATACTTGAAAGAGTGTGGTATCATACCACAACTCACTCCACCCAGAACCTCGCAGTAAAATGGTGTTTCTGAGAGAATGAATCGAACCTTGATTGATATGGTTCGTTCAATGATGTACCAAACAGAGCTATCTTTGTATTTTTGGGGTCACGCACTCCAAACATCAGCTCACACACTAAATATTGTTCCATCAAAATCCATTGATAAAACTCCACATTAGTTTTGGATGGGCAAACCATCCAACATATATTTTTCTCAAAGTTTTGGATTGTGACTCATACGTCAAGTGTATGATGTCAACTAAAATCCAAAATAGATAAATGCTTCTTCAAGAGAGATCCAAAATAAAAATGTTACAACTTTTGACACAAGTTAACAAATATTATATTTGTTAAGAATGGTGCAGTATTCTTAGAGAAGAAATTTCTCAAAAGAATCAAAAGAAATGGCAATAGGATAACACTTGAGAAAACTCAAGAGGATCCGCAAGTGATCATGAGATGAATGATAGCATTCAAGATGGTCATGAAATGTCACATAAAGTTCCTTTGGTCAGTGGGAGTACAAACAGTCACGCTTCACAAAAGTTTGTTGAAGAGACTTATACCTCTCACCAAGTGTTCGTTCAACTCGACCCGAGCAAGAACCAAATTCACAACAAATTGTGAAAGAAGTTGAAGAAGCTCAATAGGAGTTGCAAAACATAGTAAGCTTAGAAAGGTCAACAAGGGAAAGAAGAAGACCTGATTTTTATATGGGTCTTCATGAAGTCTTGGTAATGGATACCGAAGATCCCTCGACCTATGAAGAAGCAATGGAAAGAAAATACGGCAGACAATCATAATTCGAAATAAAATTCATGTATTGCAATCAAGTGTAGAACTTGATAGATCTTCCTTAAGGAAATAAACTCATTAATAACAAATGAGTTGTTAAAAGGGAGATGGGCATGAATAGTAACATGAAAAACAAGGCAAGACTTGTAATGAAATGTTTTAGTCGAATTTAAGAGATTGACTATGACGAAACCTTTTTCACAAGTTTTCATGTTCAAATCTATTCGGATTATGCTAGGTATTAATGCATTTTAGGATTATGAAATCTGTCAATTGGATTTCAAAATAACTTTTCTAAATGGTAAGATAGATGAGGATGTGTACATGTTACAACATCAAGATTTTGATGATTCAAAGAACATCAACAAAGTATGCAGGCTTCAAAGAGCCATTTATGGCTTGAAGCGAACATTGAGGATGTGGAACAAGCGCTTTGATGAAGAGGTTAAAACTCATGGATTCATTCAAAGCAAGGAAAAACCTTGAGTATACAAGAAGGTTAGTGGGAGTCATATGTAGCTCTAGATCTTGCATGTCGATGACATATTGTTAATGTAGAATGAAGTATCTTTGATGGAGCAAACAAAGAGCTCATTGAAAATAATGTTTTTTCAATGAAAGACATGAATGAGGCTCAATATGTCTTAGAGATTAAGATATATAGAGATAGTCCTCACAAGCTCATTGGCCTAAGTCAAAAAGTTTAAATTGACAAAATCTTGGAAAGATTCCGTATGGGAAATTTCAAAAAGGAAAATGTGTCAATAAAAGTGTTGTGCAATTTAGCAAGTTACAATTTGTCACAACACACAAAGACATAAAATGCATGAAGAATGTTTCCTATGAATCAGTCATAGATTGCATCATGTATGTTATGGCTTGCAGACTGGATGTCGGATATGCTCTAAGAATGACAAGTCAACATTAGACTTCATCTAGTCCTAATTATTGGACTACAGACAAGAATATTCTTAGGTACCTAAAAAGGACCAAGAATAAGTTTCTTGTCTATGGTGGTCAAAGAGAGCTCATTGTAGAAGACTACACTGATGCTAGTTTTATAACTGATCCAGATGATCAATCTGAATACGTCCTTCTTCTGATTGGTGGTGAAGTGAGTTAGCATAGTTGGAAGTAATCAACTATGACAAACTCAATCACCTCAGCGAAAGTCGTGGCGGCCGCAGAGGCAAGCAAAGAAGTATGGACAAAGAAGTATCCTAAGAAACTTAATGCTGTCTTATCCTGTGAAGGGTCCTTGGAGTTGTTTTGCTACAATAGTGCATCTATTTTGCAAATCAAGGTGCCAATATCACATCATAAGACAAAGTACATGATAGAGAGTACTTCGTGACTCGAGACTTTATAGACAAAGGCAAAATTATATTATTATGGGTAGACACAAACATCAACATAGCTGATTCCTTGAAAACGCTTTTATCATAAGCCAAGAACGAAATTCATTTCAAGTCCATGATTCTACAAGATCGTGGAGAATGGCTTGAAAACTAAATTGAAAGGGTTCTCTCTTTTTAGAGTTTATGTATATAAGAAACTTTAAAAACAAGTGGGAGACTGAAGGTTGTGTGTTTTGAAAGTTATCTTTTTGATAACGAATTTATGAATTGTTTATGATTTTAAATGTTATTATACATTTATGTTCCTTGAGATTGATATGTTATATCTTTAGAAGCGTTCAAGAAGATGCTCATGGTCATGAACCATAGAACTCTTTAGATGAAAACATATAATCCTAAATATGTTCACAATCGTGGTAATTAAAGGGAACATTATTTACCATGAAGATTGTCATGTCAATTGAAAGTACATTGTAGTTCTATAAATGTTGATAAGTGATTATTATTCAATGACATGAGTATATAAAATGGTGATTCTTTATATACTGAACATGACCTAACTAGATGGAGCATTATATGGATTAGTTTTGTGTCATTAATGTTTCCAATGTGTCTTTGAATCTTATATATGAGACATGTAAGTTTTTCACATGAGAAGTATATAATGTGATTACTATTAAAGTCCATTCAAATGATTGGAATAATATAGTAATTCGTTATGTACAACTTGTGCGGGAGAAATTTATATGTCAATATTATTATTGTCTCTCAATTATTTGAGTTATGATATTACTGGGCTCCTTGGTAAAGTGAAATTATATTGCATGCAATATAACTGATGTAGTTATACTTATAATTCACTTGAGAGACCAAAAAAAGAATATAATGCAAAAATCACACGATCCTATTTTGCATATTATTTAAAATATCATTAGACAAGGATAGACACAAATTAAGTGGATCAAGCACGTAACGACTATGTCGTTTGGGAGACTATAATGTAGTGCTAGAACCTCTTATAGTCCATAATATAAAGTATTTTATATTATATCCCAAGATGACGTAGATCCTCTGTAAGGTCACACCAACTGAACAGAAACAAACAAGTATTTTACATTTTGAATGATGTATTTAATCTCATGATGTATGAGTTAAAATGCATGTGATAAAATGTTAAAGTAATATGTCATGTAAAATGACATGCTTAGATCATAAAAAAAATTTATGAGAATATATGTGAATATTATTTTGTATAATATTTGAGAGCATTATAAGAATAATAAATTAATTCATATTAGAATAATATAGTAATATTATTTACTCATAAATTAAATCCTTGCAAAATATGATTAGGGAATAACAAGAGAGTAATCATAGCCATTTGTGTAAATAATTAACACAAGTGTTGCCCAAAGGCTTGGCTATATAAAGGGGTATGTTTGAGATGAAAAAATGACTTTTTCTCTCTCTTGCTATAGTAGCATGAATAGTAACTGTGAATAGTAACCCCTTTTTCTCCTCTCTTGTGTGTAGAAAGAAAAAAAACTCCATTGTTCTTCTTTCTCTTCTCTTGCAAGGTTTAGCCACCAAATGAAATAGCTTGTTCATTGAAGATTGAAGATCTAGGTGGTTGGATCTTAGCTCTAACCTCTACATCCATCTATCTAAGGATGCTTTAGGTTGTTGTTTAGGTTCAAGGTGAACCAAAAGAGAATGGTGCTTCCATGGCCGAAGAAGGAAGACGACGGTCTCCAAGAGACCTAGAAGAGGAATCGACTCCTCTCTACGAAGAGATTTGACAATCTCTTTAGGTATAATCTTTTATCCACTCTTGTGCAAAAAATAAATGTGTTATTTTCTGTTTTGTCGATGCACAAGAGGTGTTCGATGAAATGTCATAGTATAATCTTGCTTGCAATTGTTATATAAATAAGATCATTTGTGTATTGAGTTAAATAGAGGCAAAAAAATTTTAATCTTGGTCATCTTAAACTTACACATGAAATCGCAACAGAAGGTTCATCCAGCCACCAATTTTCGACCCTAAATTCTTTGACCGTTCTTTTTACCATTTTTGTATTTAGTAATATAGGTGAGTGATCACTGTAGAGCTTTGGTAAATGGTTTACATATGCTTGATGAAATTGCTCTAACAATTTTGGTAAGACTAAGGCTCTATCTTAACCTTTCATAAATAGGACCAGATACATTTCTTTTATTAGTCCATGTATATGCCGGCCCTTTAAATCCTAAATCAATTAGTCCATTTCGATAAACAAAATCAGCAAAGTTTCTATTATTTGAATTGAAAGTAATATTTCCTCCAATTTTATCTTCAATATTTAGTATTGCATTAAAATCCCCAATGAGACAGACCCTATCAACACCCTTGATGAACTTATTTATTTTGCCCCAAATTTCAGAATTTTTCTTGTGATATGGATCATCGTAGACTCCAACCAACATCCATTCACATTTCCCTCTTTGTGCAACCCATGCAATTATGATATGATCTGAAGAGAAAATTAACTTTAGATCTACATTATGTCCCCACAATAAACATAGTCCTCCCGATGTTCCCCGTGGTGGTGCTGTAATTGAATTAAAAGATGGAATCGATTTTTCAATTTTGAAGCTTGTTGTCATCATATTTTGTCTCTGCCAAGAAAGCAATATCTAAACCAGTGGCATTGAGGACTGATGTTAGGAACCGTCTTTTCCGCGGCCTCCCCAAACCGCGGCAGTTCCAAGAGATAATTCTCATTTTGGCACCGGGCCAGAGATCTCCTCCCTGGCCAGTTTGAAGTTTAAATGAGCGGTTTCTTCATTTGACAAATGTGAAGCACCTACGAGCTGCACCTCCAAATCATCCTGAGCACCTCTTTTAACACCACCATGTACTGTGAAGAATTCTTTTAAAGCCTTTACTCCATCACCAGCAGAGAATACTTCTTCGGGAAACTGAAAATGCTCAACTCTTTTGTTAATTGTGATCATGCTTCCTCCATAGAGTGGCACCTCTATGATGTCATTGACCCAAGGGTGTAATTTGTCCTTGACCTTCCATAATTTCTCAACATGTTGAAATTTTTCATCTTTTCTGAGTCTCCACAAATCCCTATTTTTTTGACAGGTGTCTCTGATATGTCCAAATGGTTGCATAGAAGAGACACACAGTGGGTAGTTTTTCATATACCAAGAATACAACAAAACTTCCCATATTCCCATCTTTAATTTTCACCATGTCCACTAATTCAGTGTCTACCTTAATCACTACAGGAGAGTGTCGCATTTGCATCCGGAAAGAGTCAATTGCATCTGCATTTTTTTATTAACATCAGCAAATTTTTTTTCGTATCTTGAAATTATGATTTTAACTTGTTGCATAAGGATGATTGATGCAAATGTCGATGTACATCAGCACCGCAGATGCGAATAAACATAGTTACTTTTATTTCTGAAAATAAACGAGTAGAGATGTTCTATGATGCTCATACGCATAAGCACGACAGATGCAAATAAATATAATATTTTTATGTTGATGTACACCTATTTTGCACATGCAAATATATATCGCTTATTTGACAAATTATCGATGGATCGAAGCATATAAAATTTGTGCATTGTTGCACATTTGTGCTAATTTCTTCGGTGAATACTTCGTCAAATTTTGAAATTATTATGAATTCCGAATTTTGTTCATTGTTGATGGATTGTTGCACATTTGTGCATGTTTGCACATTTGTGCTAACTGCATGTAGCGAGAAAAGAAAAGAAAAAGACTCAAATTTTGTTCTATCATGTGAGCCTGGTCCAGAAGGATCAATGAATTTCGCAAAAGAAATTTTCTCATGTTTTGTCTCTTGGGCCCTCTGGGAAGCCTTGCTGCCGCCGCAACATCTAGTTTTACTTTACTTTATTTCTCAAAATTTTTGGAACCCTAAACATATTTTATCTGCAGCCGCTCGTCTCATCACCCCTCTTTACTTTACTCTCCGCTATTCTTCTCCTCTCTCTCACACAGTTTGACGAAGAAAATGGAGAATCGAAGAACCGATTTGATCGACTCGACTCTTCAGATCCGATCGGACTCGACAAAAACGAAGAAATGAAGAACCGTTCGTGTCTCACTGCGCCACCGCCTCCTCCTCCTCTTGCTCGTCTCGCCCCTCCTCCGCTTCCAGCAGGCGAGTCTCGCTCCGTCATAGCCTCGATCATGTAGGTAAAGCACCTCGATGTAGTCTCCTTAATAGATCAAACCATAGACATAAATCGTTACTACCTGATTGATCTTCCTAACTTGTGCTTGTTGTAGTTCCGTAAATCTGATGGTCCCAATAACATCGGAGCTAATGTGCTCGCGTTGCGTGATGCCTCAGGTCTACATGCCCAATCTCCTTTCCGGCCGGTTGTGTATGCCTGAGGTCTCTCTCTTTCTTCTCTCAAGCCCCTTTTAAGATCTGTTAGGATTTAGTTTTATTTATGTGCCCTAAGTGAGGATTCTAATTGAAGGCTATGGATGAACAAATATATTACATACACTACCATCTGATCTCTAACTTGCTCTCAAGATGTTTCAAGCAGGAATTGTGGGTATCGGTGTTATGCTGTTTAAGTGTGCATTTCATCACGTGTGCATTTCAAGCAGCTGGAATTGTGTTCAGGTTCATAATGCTTTCTTTTCCTTCAGTAGAACAGTCAACCATCCTTTATATATGTTCTTTGTTACATTACACTGTTCTTTATGTGTTATGCAAAATCAAAATTTCTAAATATTTGGCCTTTTCAATTACTGCTATATATATATGATGTCATACTATGTTAGAACCAGTACCTGGTTCAGCTTGGATTGATGCGGGTTTAATGTTGGCTTAGTAAATGAAATACTCAACAAATGCAATGACTATTTTTCCAGATTTAATGGGATTTTTTTTCCTTTTGTTTCAAGCAGGAATTGTGTATCGGTGTTATGCATTCCAATTGGAGGCTGGTCAAGTTTGGCCCAGTGGTGTCAGATTGTGGATTTACTTGGGTTGTGGTTGAGGGTAAGATCGTACTGAGTTGTTTAATTAAATAAAAGGTTTAATTAGATCATGGCAGTCAGATAACTTGAAAAGATGCAATGTAGTGATTTGTTCTTCTTTTTTTAATATGTGATTTCTAACTAAACTGATCTATTGTCTTGAACTTTTAATTTGAACGAATATAGTTCTTCCAATTAAATATTTAATGATATTTTTCTTTACTTTTTCTTCCTCTAGGCAGACAATAAGTAGAGTGACACCTACTTCAACAGCAACTATGGAAGTTATTCCTGCCGGTTCCTAATTTCAGTATTTATTTGATGAAGACTATAGGTTTCTAGCATTTTTATTTCATCCTTGTTAAGAATGGTTGTTACTTGAGTTAGCTATAATGCAATATTCCTAAATTTTTGTTACAATCTTGTTCATTATTAATTAATGCTGGTTTTATGGATAAATTATGTCTGATTTTTTGTATGGATCAGGTCTCGTCAGTACGATCACAATCTGGTTTTTGTGTATTGGCCTTGTATTTGTATGATGAATTATCAATGGAAATAGATGCAATAAAACAATATCATCCATTTAATAGATGCAAATACAACAACATATCAATAAATTATCATATGCCATCACATTAATAGATGCAAATAAAGTACAATAACATCACATTAATAGATGTAATTAACGAAGATATCATCCGTTAATTAGATGCAGATGAAAGAAAATATCAACAAAAAACTAATATTTGCTTTTGGGAGCTGATGCTAGTGCGGAAAATTGCATCAGTAATTTTCTTGCAAAAGACAAATATTTGCTTTAGGTAGTTGATGAAAATGACACTTGATTTGCATCTGTCTTATCTGATGTAAATAAAACGCTGATGCAAATAAAAAATCGGATGCAATTGATTATCACCATCAAGCGTATTTACATCTGCGCTTTGCATCGGCTTTCTGATGCAAAAGACTTTACCATAAGCTTATCGATGTAAATAGCATTTATTGCATCTGCTCTATCAGATGTAAGTGCGACACCCTCCTGTAGTGAATTCTTATATTGGCTTTGAAGGCCGTGGCCCCTCCATAAAGAAACCTGACAGGGTCAGTTGTAAGCACTCCCACATGCGAGAGAATGTAGGAGATTCCCTCAGCAGTAATGAAAGAATTGTGATAGGAGTAGAGAGAGTAAACAAAGATAGAATAATGAGGTAAAGATATGTTTCATTCATTTTTGTGTGTTACAGAGGATTACATGGTCACATTTATATACTGTAAAGCTAACCGACCTATACGACTTATATAATCTATGTATCTAGTTAACATATCAGTCTTTATACATTTGAGTGGTCTAATACCCCCTCAAGCGAAGGGTTAGCTAAAGCTAAACTGAGCTTGGAACATAAAAACTTCAGTCGAGGTGATGGTAGTCCTTTAGTGAAGAGGTCAGCAAGTTGATCCTTGGAACATATGAAGCGTACAAGAAGTTCTTTTGAAGCAACTCGTTCTCGTACAAAATAATAGTCTATCTCAATGTGCTTTGTACGTGCATGGAAGACAGGATTTGAAGCCAAGAATGTAGCTCCTAGGTTGTCACACCAAATGTTGGGTTTGTTGGGCAATGGACATGTAGTTCACATAGAAGATGTTGTAACCAAATTAATTCTGCACATGTAACTGCCATACTTCTGTACTCTGCTTGCGTGCTTGAGCGAGAAACCGTTTGTTGCTTTTTCGAACCCCAAGAAATAAGGTTAGAACCAAGAAAGATACAGAATCCTGTAGTGGAGCGACGATCATCAGGATATCCTGCCCAATCAGCATCTGAGTAGGCATGAAGATCAAAAGAGGAAGAAGCGTGGATATGAAGGCCATGATGAATTGTTCCTTTGAGATAACGAAGAATGCATTTGACAGCCATCCAATAAGCATAAGTAGGATTATGCATAAATTGAGAGGCTTTATTTACTCCATAAGGGATGTCAGGTCTTGTGATAGTTGTTGGCTCAAACTTTCGTAAGTTTGTTGATTTGCAAAACAAAATTGAATTTAACCATTTCTTGTGCATTAAGTTTAATTGTAGGGACTTAAATGCAAAAATCAAAGAAGAAAAGTTTGGAAAATCCAAGTGATAATTTGAGAACAAGTGTAGAGTTCATCAAGACCTTTCCAACGCTTCGAAAATGACCGAAATCGGAGCTACGGATCAAAAGTTATGACTATTTCAAGATTGAAGATTGAAATGAACAGCCAAAACGTTATATAACGTTTCGGAAATTTTTTTCTGTTCTGTAACGTTTGAAATAGGCACAAAATTGGCAGAACATGTGCCTTAAAGTTGCCAGAACGTTATGTAACGTTTTAGAACATTATATAACGTTTCGGAAAATATCTGGACAATATAACGGTCGAATTCTGACAGCTCCAACGGTCCAATTCTAGGGCAAAACGTTATATAACGTTTTGGACAGTTATATAACGTTTTAAATGAATTTCAGCCAAGAATGCAAGTGTTTCAAGCTATCTATAAAAGAGACCATTCACCTCCCTTCTTCTCCAACTAATCCTACATTGCAAAACCTTTAGTTCCACCATTGTTGAGCTTAAAACATATAGCCAAACTTTAGCTCAAAGAATCAATCTCATTGATCCTAATTATTCTAAACTCATTGAGAGATTGTATTGAGTGCTTATTATCTTATAATCTATTCGATTGTATTTTTTGTTACTTTGTTTTTCGTTGGCTCGGTTCTCCACCGGTGTGTGTAAGCGAGACCGAGTTCGACACCCCGTGTTAGGGTTGGTGCTCCACCAGTGTGTGTAAGAGAGCTCCAATTCCGAAGTTGTAAATTCTCTTGTGTTGTCTAGTGAATCGGCTCGACCTTGTTACCGTGTCGGGGGGTCGGGAGTCTCGGAGACTAGGATCGTCAATATTCGAACTCCGTTAAAATCCTTGTGTCTCTTGGATTGCTTTGTTT
Organism: Eleocharis quinqueflora; assembly: GCA_964058865.1. Classification (NCBI taxonomy): domain Eukaryota; kingdom Viridiplantae; phylum Streptophyta; class Magnoliopsida; order Poales; family Cyperaceae; genus Eleocharis; species Eleocharis quinqueflora. The sequence continues at coordinate 6,732 of CAXKVX010000861.1, read as the reverse complement.
GCATTTTCTAAACTCTTCTCTTTAATTTCATTATTAATTTTGTTTAGAAATTGCTTGTGCTTGAATTGTTAAAACTTCATTGCAATTGCCAATTAGACCTCGGTATTTCTAGAATTGCTTAAAATTAAGCCCTCCGGTTCCAACAATAGTGACGTATTGGAGAGCGCCAACTATACTTCTGTATGTATGAGGATCGTTCATGGGTGAACCATCAAATTTGGAAAGATTGTCCAGAGGTACAAGGTGGGATATGGTTTGGAGCCATCCATTTTCGACCGAATAAGAAGATCTTTAACATACTTCGGTTGAGAAAGGTGAATGCCATGAGAGGTAGAGGTAACTTGTATCCCTAGAACGTAGTGAAGAGGACCAAGATCTTTGAGAGAGAAGTTAGAAGCAAGTTCACTAATGAGAGAGTTGACTTGATCTTTATGAGAACCCATGATAATGATGTCATCAACATAGACAAGAATCATAGTAAGAGAACAGATGTGGCTCGAATGAATAGAGATGGATCAGTTTGAGAGGCTTTGAAGTTGAGAGTGGAGAGAGCGGAAGCAAGTTTGTGAAACCAAGCACGTGGAGCTTGTTTGAGACCATAAAGAGCCTTTTTCAAAAGGCATACATGATTTGGTCGTGAAGGATCAGCGAACCTTAGAGGTTGAGACATAAAGACTTGTTCTTGAAGGTCTCCATGAAGAAAAGCATTGTTTACATCTAACTGACGTATTGGCCATTTTTGAGAAACTGCCAATGAAAGAACAACTCGAATTGTTGTAGGTTTGACCACAGGACTAAAAGTTTCGTTGTAGTCAATTCCTTCTTCTTGATTAAAGCCTTTTGCTACAAGACGTGCTTTGTAACGTTCGATGGAACCATCTGCTTTGCGCTTCGTTTTGAAAATCCACTTGCAACCAATAACATGATGGGTAGGTTGTCGTGGTACAAGAATCTAGGTATTGTTATGAGCAAGGGCATTCAATTTGGTTGCCATCGCATCTCGCCAATGAGGGAATTTGTTTGCAGTAGTGAAGGATGTGGGGTCTTCATCATCAGTAGTTGAGTAGCAAGATATGTTACATGGTCTGGAAAAGTTTTGAGTTTCCTGGTATTTGTTTTGGTTCGGGTCTGCATATTATGGGTAGCTGTATGTGGTCAGTTTTCTGCTGTTGGTGGATTTTGAGTGGGGAGCCCATTCTTAGGAGATAGGAGTGAAGAAGGATCAGCTTGGAGATTATTTTGTGTAATAAAATTGTCGATCTGCAAGGGAGGGTGATGATGGCCCGTAGGAAGAGCGGACTGCTGTTGAGATGGCCCGATCCAGAGAAGATTGTCTCCAGCGGGCTGTGTGGAGAGAGTAAGTTGTTCGGCGGGCTGCAAAGAAATAGATTGGGAAAGCTGTCAGGTAGTAGAGCGGCCCAGATGATGTGATAGCTGCTGCGGAGGTGTTGGGCCTGCGTGATTCGGCTGCTGAGAAGAATGGCCCGAAGCAGACGGCCTGGATGGTTTTGAAATGGCCCGAAGTAGAGGAAAGGTTGAATCTTGAGGGCAAGACTGGGCCGAATGATGGTCTAAAGAGCTGAAAGAGTCCAAATTTGTCCCTGTTTCTGCTGAAGAGATAATACTAGAGAAAGGAAAAATTGTCTCGTCGAAACGAACATTTCGGCTCACATAAATTTTGTTAGTTGGGATATGTAAACATTTGTAACCTTTTTTATTTTGACAAGAACCCATGAAAACACAAGGTAATGAACGGTATTGAAGTTTATGAGAATTATAAGATCGTAAATAAGGAAAACAAAGGCAACCGATAACTCGTAGAAAGGTATATTCGGGATTTTTATTGAATAAAACTGTGAATGGTGAAGTATGAGGTGGTGTAGTTGGAGGTAATATATTTACTAGAAAACAACACTTTGAAAAATATGATCCCAAAAATGAGAGGAAATAGATGCATGAGACATAATAGCAAGACTAAGTTCAATTAAATGACGATGTTTTCGTTCAGCTAGTCCATTTTGTTGAGGTGTATATGGACATGAAATTTGATGAACAATATGCGGAAAGTGTTTGAAAATGGGTTTATATTCAGTTCCTCCATTTGTTTGAAGAGTTTTAATAGATGTTCCAAATAAGTTTTCAATTTGAGATTTAAATAAAGAAAAGACATGTGTAACTTCATCTTTTGAGCGAAGAAAATAAATCCAAGAAAAGCGAGAAAATTCATCAATAAAATGAACATAATATCTAAATCCATTACAAGAGACAATTGGTGATGGTCCCCATAAATCTGAATGAATTACTTCTAACGGAGAAGATACAGTAGAAACAAATGATTTAAAAGGTAAAATACAAGCCTTTGCCTTACAACAATCACTACATAGAGGCAATTTATTTGAAGAAATTGGAAGTCTATTTGAATTTATTACAAAATGAGTAGTGTTTGAAGAAGGGTGTCCTAAACGAGCATGCCAAATATTTGCCGGTACACGTTCTCCTATATAAACTTGAGGTTGGTTGCTAATATTGTAAAGACCATTTGGAGCTTAGCTCGTAGTAGAGGAATCTTGGTACGATGATCCTTCACAATACAAAAGAATGGGTGAAATTCAATAATCACATCTAGTGTAAATTGTGATATACTAATTAAATTTTTTGTAATGTTCGGTACATGTAACACTTTATTGAGGCTTAATTCTTTGTAATTTGATGGAATAGAACCATAGCCAAGATGTCTAATAGAGAGGTAAGAGCCATTACCAACTTGTAGTTCATCTCCACCAGTATACAGCATGAAAGAGTTCAAGTTGTTGATGTCGGACGTTACGTGATTTGTGGCACCGGAGTCCAAGAACCAACCTTCATGGGGAGGTGATGTCACTACGCCAAAAAGAGGATATTGCAACAAACTATTGCAACTGATGATTTAATTGGTTGCGTTAAATTAGACATATCGTGAGTTCAATCACTTCATGCTTAGCGACAGTATTTTTTTGTTATGAGCCCTAGTCTTCCTCCAGATATTTAATCTTCCCTAACTTTTCTTGTTTAAATTACATCCTTGTCATGAAGAAGTGATTAATTATTTCATTGAAAATTTGCAACTCCAAAAGCTAGCATTGTATTTCGAGGAAAGTCTACTTTGGCACTTGAACTATTGTATCTGATTCAAATTAGTCCCTAAATTCTTTTTTTGTTCAAACACCACCCTAAACTCCTCTATCCAATATAGTTTAACCCCTATTCAATTTTTGTTGCTTTTGTCAATCTCCTCCGTTAGGTTCTCTAAGAAAAACACTGAGAGATCTTTGCTTGAAAGCCAGCAATACAAGGTATTACAAGAAGCAACCAGAGAGGCTCACGTAGCAAGAGATGGAAGTCATAAGGGAAAGCTTTCAGGTGGGTTTTATTTCAATTACTATTTGAGAACAAATAATGGTCAAGTTTCTATTTTATTTTATTGAATTAGAGTTCAATCATAATTCTAAAAGCAAAAACTATATATTCTCGTAAGTTGTGAGACTCATGAAAATCATAAAATACGAAAAGTGTCATTGCTTTGATATTTTACTTTCAGCACTTCTTTCAAGTCACTAGACCAAAACTATATCACACCTTTCAATTTCATTTCTATGATAAATGAACAAGAGGCAAATTGAACCTTCCCTTTCTCTAGCAAGAATTTTCTGAGGTATTGTCAAGTACCGTACGGATTTGGAAATTGCTTTTATTATAATTAGAGTTTATTATGCAAGCCTTAAGCCTTTTGAAGCTGGAATTAAATGGTTATCATTATTCTGTCAAATATGTTGTTCACTTGGCAGTATGATAATGCTTAATTATCTCTGTTTATTGTGCAATTCATTTGGTTTAGAATTCTTCTATGATTGAACAAACATGTTATGCAATAACATTTTGCTGAGATATTATACCTTTTTCAATTCTATTTTCTGTTGACGGCCTTTTTTAAAACATTTCAACTCAAAATTTGAAATTAAGTGGTAAATCATTGTCTCATTGCATCTTGAATTGCATACAAAATCTAAATGTTGCATCGTCGCATATGTAATTTGTCTTGTGTGTCAGAAATGTAACAGTACATAGTATACAATTGTGAGCAATATGAGAAGAAAACATACAACTTATTTATCCTTATTTCATTTTTTATTATCAGGTGTACTCAATTATAGATGCAGCAATGAACAACTAGAAGCGCCATGCTGAAAACTTTGGTCCTGATTGGGCAATGCAACACATTGTTCCTCGAGTTCTTGTTTAATTTCATTTTTCTAGCTTTTTAGATTTACAATTTTGAGATTAATTCGATTCTCATGCAAAACAGAACCCATCCTATAGTAATTTGACTTGTAATCCATTAATTAGTGAAGATGCTGGTGTCAAAAATAAACTTTCATAATTCTATTGCAAGGTTGTAAACTTAATAAAATTTAGTAATTAAGCACAATAAGAAGTGTTTTGTTGTCCTTTCCTTTCTGAAATTAGTAAGGAATTTACATATTTACTTCTTGCAGGTGTTGGAGAAGATAAGCAATTCACACTACATGTACCACATGACCATAATTACAAAATCTCCTCCCCCGATCACGAAGAGTTTATCCACTGACCGCCTCTAAACTCTCTCATGGCGCTCAGTCTCGCCTTCCTTGGTTGAAGTTCATCGTCTCCCGCAGTTCCACCGTCCGAAGCACACATATTGCCAATCGCTTCTCTCTTTCCGCACAGTACTGGCCCCTCTCCTCTCATGCGGTACACCGTCGACTTAAACGCTCTCGTCTCGTGCAGTAGCAAATCATCTCTCCTCTCGCCTCACCATCTGGCTCGTCTCTCCTCTCGCCTTTCATCTGACTCGACACTTCCCAATCGAAGCCCTAACCTTGGTAAGGTAAACTCTAACAAAACTTTATTTAATTAATTTCTGGTTCCTTTTTCATCATAACTGATAAATTTTGTTTTCAGTTCTGAGAGTGATATGTGAAGAAATTGCATTTGACTTGGCTGATAGATTTCTTCGAAAACTTATTTCTAAATTGTGAGGAAATATTCTTTCCTTCAATTGTTATTTGTTCTATCGAGTAAATGATTTGTTTCATTTGAATATGGTTCAATTTTAGATGTTATTTCAAATATCTATGATTGTAGTGTACCTATTAATGTCAATTTCTAATTTCCAGCATGTGCCTTTCTAATCAGGAGTAGTTGAATTTGAAACTGGTATCGGTTGAGTAGGTTTCTTGTGTTCTGATTGAAGAATTTTTTTTGGAATGAATTGATTGTCAGATACCAGATCTAACATTAGTAATCATCTGAATTCTACCTCATTATTTCAGCAATATTTTGTGTTTGGCTGGGATAACTGTCTCGCCATTTCTCAATTTGAAGTCTTGAGTTATGGAGTTTAGTATGGCTTTTGACTTTGTTACTTGCTGGTAGTTGATGTTCTCATAATTCTGAACCAATTTACTAAAAAGTACTAGTGCATTACAGTTTATGCTACTTGCCACTAATTCTTGGTGTGCTTTAATAGGCTGTTATTTCAGAGGAGCACAGACCCACTGGATGCAATGAAGGCAAGGATGGTGGCCTTGCTCCTAATATTTCAAGGCAAGTTTTATCAAATATTGAAGTAATTTGGAAATTCCAAATAAGTTGTTATGTAAAGTTTAATTAGATATTTCAGATGCAATTTCGAAGGTGCATGGAAGGAAAGATTTGTGGACTATCTTGATACTTGGGCCCAAAATAAAAACTTCAGCTTCTTAATCTAAAGTGTGTCAGATTTCTCTATAAATTTGCAAAATAATTGTTTGGTTCCTTCAACTTGATTTTAGAGTTGGTGTCTGTTTTGTAGGTATGACACCACACCTTCTAACTGTGGATGGCATGCTAATTCTAATTCTTTTATTCTCCTTTCCCTTTAGTATATCTTGATTGATGCTATCCCGATCGAGCTTTGTTGAGACAGGAATGGCAATGTGGACTATAGAGTCAGAGGAGGAAGAAGCAGTGGCGGAAGGAGACTCAGAAGTGATAGTCGTCATTGATGAACCAAGAATCAAGAATCAAGAGGGTGAAGAAGAAAGAACCCAGCTGATACCATGAAAGATTTGCGATAGAAGGATTAGAGAGAGTAAACAGAGACAGAATAATGAGGAAAAGAAATGTTTCATTCATTTTTGTGTGTTACAGAGGATTACATGGTCATATTTATATACCGTAACTAGGACAGTGCAGGACCAGTTTGTGTTTGGTATGAAATTTTGTGGCAGGGTAATCTCTTTTTCGTTTTCCTCTTGAATCTTAACTTGCTGAATAAATTTCTTCATGAACTCTTCATCCTCAGAGAAATTTGCCATTCTTTTGTTTGAGTAATTTGGAGGCAGTGATTTGTGCTTGAAATGAAGGAGAAATGTATAGAGAACTTGTTTCTAATGATATTACCCTTTTGATTTTCTTGAGAATATCGAGTGAAAAAAGACTAAAAAGTACACTGATGTTACAGTAGATTTTAGAGGAAAGAACTGGGTCGAACTGTTTGTGAAATGCCATTGTGGCTTTGTATAGATCAATTTAACTCCATTTTTTATTGATTGAAGATCATGCTGAGAATTAGTGGGCTCCTTCCTTTGTGGATAATAGCAAGTTGTAAAGCCCAACAAATTACAAATGGGCTTCAGGTAGACTCTACCGTCTTTGTTTCGTCTTAAAAACTCT
>CAXKVX010000860.1:0-194031 GCA_964058865.1 Eleocharis quinqueflora | reverse complement strand
TAATTTCTTGTCTTGTGGGTCCTCTTGTGAGCAACTCGTTGTGATGCCTTGGCAATCTGTTGTGACGATTTAGAATCCGTTAGCGAGTTCTTCATGCGTTATTGTAATGCAAGACTCTGCTATGCTTTGTTTTGTTTCCTTCTTATGCTGAAATGCTTGTCTTGACTTGTATAACATATTAGTGAGCTTTCTAATGATCAAATGTACATGTTTAACCTGCACTAATCAAAATTAAACTTGTGCAAATACTAATACTGTTATTGTTTTGCAAATTGTCAAACTAAGATGAATTCAAGCTAACAATATTATTGGATTAGGATATAAACAGATTATTTGATGCTAAATTTTAATCTAACTTAGAATAACGGATTTTCAAAATTAAGACTCGTACTCAATTTGATAATACCTCAATCCGATAATACAGTTTGAGTTGAACGAGTTAAACCAATCGGACAGATTGACAAATTTCTATACAGCCCCAACATTTCGTATTTGTCCACCGAAATAAATTATAACACAAACCATAATTATTTAATAAATGAGAGAATAAATGATAAAAGGAAAATGTTCTGGAGATATCAAATTTGAGACGCAATTGATACGGAATGGATGTTTCTAGTCAATGGACACCTCCAGTATTTTTTTTTCAACTTGAAAACTGGACGTTCCATTTTGAAACTGTTTCATTGCGTCATTGTTCCGATTGATTCCTGGTTCCGATCTCTTCTTCTCTATAAAGCATGTTATATTTGTCATGAATGTTATTTCTGCTGTTATGCATATTATTTATGTTGTTATGCATGTTAATTGAAAAACGCCAGCATATAAAATATGATTTTCAGGCATGTTATTCTAGTTGTCATGCATGTTAGTTGATTTACTATGCATACTTATTTGGTTATGCATGTTAATTGAAAACGCTAGCATACAAAATATGGTTGTCAGACATGTTATTCTAGTTGTCATGCATGTTGATTGATTTTACTATGCATACTTAATTTGATTATGCATGTTAATTGAAAACGCCAGCATACAAAATATGATTTTCAGGCATGTTATTCTAGTTTTCATGCATGTTAATTAAAAACGCCAACATACAAAATAAGGTTGCCAGGCATGTTATTCTAGTTGTCATGCATGTTTATTGATTTTACTATGCATACTTAATTTGGTTATGCATGTTAATTGAAAACGTCAGCATACAAAATATGGTTGTCAGGCATGTTATTCTAGTTGTCATGCATGTTGATTGATTTTACTATGCATACTTAATTTGGTTATGCATGTTAATTGAAAACGTCAGCATACAAAATATGGTTGTCAGGCATGTTATTCTAGTTGTCATGCATGTTGATTGATTTTACTATGCATACTTATTTTTTGTTATAAGTTGTTATGCATGTTATTCTAGTGTCGTGCATGTTATTCTAGTTGTTATGCTTGTTATTTGATTTATTATGCATACTTACTTATTCTAGTTGTTATGCATGTTAAACTTTATTTTTCTGTTGTTATGCTTGTTAGTTAATTTACTATGCATACTTATTTGGTTGTTATGCATGTTATTATAGTTGTTATAGTAGTTTTTGAGATGTAATGTAGCTTAAACTTAATTTTCTGTTGTTATTCATATTAATTGAAAAACACTTGCATGCTTATTTAGTTGTTGTTATGCATGTTATATTTGTTATTATGCAAGTTATTTATGGTGTTATGGATGTTATTCTAGTTGTTGTGTAGCTTAAATTTAATTTTGTTCTTTTATGCATGTTAGTCAATTTAATATGCATGCTTGCTGTAATAACATGCATAACAACTGGAAAAAAATTAATATGCATAACAACTGAGAAAAATATGAATATGCACCAAAACATTAATATGCATTATAAATAAATTAATATGCATTACAAATTCACATATATACGAAATGAAAATCTATCATATATTAACATGCATTACAAATCGTAACTCAAAACAATTAACATGCATTACAAATTATAAATAAATTAATATGCATTACAAATAAATTAATATGCATTACAAATTCGCATATATATAAAATGAAAATCTATCATATATTAACATGCATTACAAATTATAAATAAATTAATATGAATTATAATTAAATTAATATACATTACAAATTAACTAGAGAGAACAGTTTGTAAAAATAGAGAGAATTTTAGAACGAAATAAATGAGCGTATCAATGACGTATTAAATTATGAGCTCCCATGATAAAAATAATATCACTGTACCAGCTCCCATGATAAAAATACTCGATTGTTATGATGAGAGCTAAACTCCGGATCAGTCACTGCACTGGGAACCGTATTCTTTGGATATTATTAATCTAGACCGTTGATTTTTATTGGGACGATTCAGATGAGAACTTCTACTCTCTCGAGAAAAATTTCTCGCAGATAATTTCGTTTCAGTGGCATCAGACGCATCACGTGATTCTAATCCCACGTCACTCTCATTCTTCCCCGCTTCCTAATCCACAACAACTAAACGGAACTCTCTCAAAACCTCAATAAACCCCCATGCCATGTACCTCACCGTTCCCTTCCCCTGTTTCCACCTCCACCTCTCGCCCTCCACCTCCACCTCCACCTCCCATCCCTTCAGCCGTGCTCTCTCGCTCTCTCTCCACCGTCCCTGCCCCTTTCGCCTCGCCGCATCCAAACGGGACCAAGTCCGCCGTCCACTTCCGTCCGATGACGACCCGCCGGAGGCCCCAGAGGACACTGCCCACGGCCTCACTCGCCATCAAGTCTTTGAGCGTCAAGTCGAAAGGGCCCGGCGCCGTATCGAGGCAGAGAACCTTGAGTTCCCGGCGCTCGACGAGGCTTCTTCCTCCGGTACTGGTGTACTGAAGAATCCTTCTCTTTCCCCTCCAGATGATCTGTATCGGGATGTTGACCAAGCTATTTACCAGAAACAACCGGACCTGGTCAAGGCGGCGGCTCCGGCTGTGCAGGAGACACCAACTGAGGAGGAGGTGGACAAAGAGCTTACCCCTGATGAGGAGCAGGATTTAGATGAAATAGATGATTTACAGGTTGTGTACATAGTTAATCTTTCTGAAAAGATGAAACTGTTTCTGCTCACTTTCAGTTCAATGTAGAATGTTGCGAGTTGGCCCAAGTGTCTTTAGAGTTTAGAGGCCTATCTCGCAATAATTCTTTGGATTAATGGATTGAACTTTGCTGACTGGGTAGCTTAGTGCTAGTTCCAATGAATATTTACTAACATCTCTTTTGAGTGTATATATCTATATGAGATCGTAAGTATTTTAATAAATAATACATATTATAATCTGTCTTTCTGCACTCTCACCAGGCTCGGGCACGTGACTCTTACCCTACCGACAATGAAGGCGATGGCGATGACGGTTTTATCAGTCCATCCATAAACGGATCGATGCCTACCTTTAATTTAGACATGGATATACTTAGCAATGCACAGATCCGTATCCTGGAGCCCAAATTCAGCATGACTCTGGCTGAGCTCCTTGACGAGAGTAAGGTTGTACCTGTTTCAGTAAATGGGGATTTAGAGGTCTCCATTGTAGGAGTTCAGAATGATCGAAAGGAAGTCACTTCTGGAGATCTATTCATTTGTGGTGCCAGTTCTGATGAATCTAGTGGGATTGCGGACTTAACCGAGGCTGATAAAAGAGGAGCTGTTGCAGTTGTTGCTGATAAGGAAATTAACATAGAAGAGAAGCTTGCATGCAGGTATCTTTGTAAATCAACTATATCTGTTCTGCTTAGAAAGTTAGTTACATGATTCTATCCAATGACACAGGAGCAAATGAATGTGTTCTTGAGGAAGTTAATGAACATAACCAATTTGAGTGGAGCAAGATTTGATATTTTGATGTGCTTAACCTGTAGGCAAATTTGTTTAATTCTTTGAGCACAAACTTGTTACGTCTTGTGCAGGCAAAGGAGTATGAGTATGTTTTCATGAGAATTAGATATCCTGAGTCAAAAACTGGACCTGATTTAACTGATCAGTTTGGGTTCATTTTTTCTTTTCTTTCTCTTTTTTTGTTTTATGATTTGATCTATAATGCACAACTACTGATCTACAGGGCTGTTGTCATAGTAGAAGATACAGTTGGTGTTGTTGGGAAGCTTGCCGCAGCATTTTACAGGCACCCATCAGAGAAAATGCGGGTGATAGGGGTAACTGGTTCAAGTGGGGTCACTGGAACTGTCCATCTAATCAGGGCTATGTATGAGGCTTCTGGCCTTCGTACCGGTATGTTGTCTGTTGTGGGCCATTACGTGCATGGCAGCTTCCATCTGGAGTCCCCTGATGTTCAGCCTACAATACCAGATGCGGTCTCAGTTCAGAAAATCTTGGCAACGATGATCCATAACGGATCTGAGGCTGTTGCCATGGATTCATCTATTGATGGAAACGGAGATGAGATAGACTATGATATTGCAGTTTTCACCAATTTAAGATATGATGATGCTGATGCTAATGGTTCAAAGGGAGAATATATAAAAAGCAAGGCGAGGATATTTGCTAAGATGGTGGACCCCAGTCGTCATAGAAAGGTGGTCAATATGGATGATCCCAACGTGCTGTACTTCTTATCGCAGGGGAACCCTGATGTACCGGTGGTGACTTATGCCATGGAAAATAAGAAAGCAGATGTGCATGTTATCAAGCACAGGCTTTCTTTATTTGAGACAGAAGTTCTAGTGCAGACACCGCATGGAATTCTTGAGATATCTTCTGGTTTGCTTTGTAGGGAAAATGTGTATAACATTCTGGCAGCTGTCGCTGTTGGTGTAGCAGTTGGGGTACCATTGGAAGACATTGTGAGGGGTGTTGAAGAGGTTGATGCAGTACCAGGTAGAATCGAACTCATTGATGAAGAACAAGCCTATGGGGTAGTGGTGGACCATGCCAGAACACCAGAGGCTCTGTCGAGGCTTCTTGATACTGTGAAAGAGCTGGGTCCACGGCGAATCATTACTGGTTTGTTATTTGCAGGCTTGTTCTTTAGATATCATTTTTGTGGTTTGAAATGATGTTTAAGCCAACAATGTTTGCATCCCTCCTTGCTGGTTTTAGGAGCTGAGTAAAATTCACCTCAGCTAGGTATCTCTTCCGAATTGAATTTGAGAATTTAACTAGGCTGTCTTTTCTGGAAAAAACAGGATCATTCTTTTGGTTATTGAAGGGTCGAATTAGAAGCAAGATAGCCTAGAACCCTTGGACCTCGGTTTCTTAGAAGTTAGGAGTCTGGCTCAACTAGCATCTGATGCTGGTGGTCATATTATAGAATACTTTCTTTTGATTTCAAGTTATGCAATTCCTTCAAAATGGATTGCACACCATTATGTTTCGCATGCTCTGTAAGAGTATGGAAATCAACAGCTGTTGAAATTTTTTCCAATTATACATATATGTTTACTCTTATTGAATAATGTGCAGTGATTGGCTGCTGTGGTGAAGGAGAAAGAGGGAAGAGACCATTAATGACCAAGATAGCTGCTGAAAAAAGTGATGTGGTTATGCTGACATCGGACAATCCAAAGAATGAAGATCCATGTAATAATTTTCCACTTCTGTCAGTACAATATCCTGTTGCTTTCCTTCTTTTTTCAATTTCTAAATGTTTACCACTCTTCTCGACTGGTACCAGTGGACATCTTGGATGATATGCTGGTAGGTGTGGGATGGACCATGCAAGATTATTTGCAGCATGGGGAGAACGATTACTATCCTCCACTCAAAAATGGTAACAGGCTCTTTCTACACGACGTCAGAACAGTAGCTGTGCGAGGTGCCGTTGCAATGGGCGAGGAGGGTGATATAGTTGTAAGTTCTCTCAGGTCCATAATTTTCCATTTTATGGTGAGCTGCACAGCCAAGAAATTGAACCAAAGCTTTCATAAGAGAATTCATTGCGGTAATCTGCATCAGAATTGTGGTGTCAAACTGTCAATTCCATGTACCCCGTGCTGGCTGGTCTGGCATTCTGATAGTGATCTCCTTTACTGTATCCCGTGCTGTCTGGTTTGGGTGTACATTCCATTCATTTTTTTTTTAATTATTTTATATAAATCTATTTTGTTCTAGTGTAATTTTTCTATTGCGGTGCTTATTGAAGTATTTAATATTAGGTCCTAAAGGAAGGAATATGACCTAAAATAAGCATACTGGTACATTCTGTGACAAACCAGATTGCAAATTTGGTCCCTTTATGTGTTCTCTGTGACTTGCTTTGTTGTAGGTTGTTACTGGAAAAGGGAGTGAGGCTTTTCAGATTGAAGGTGACAAACAGGAATTCTTTGATGATAGGGAAGAATGCAGAGAGGCATTGCAATATGTTTATGAATTGCATAAATCTGGAATAGACACAAGCGAGTTCCCTTGGAGGTAGTTTTTCTCTGATGATTGGATTTTATTTTATTTGAAAAATGCTGTTGTTTGCTTTCATCCTGTTTTCCTTTTTAAAAGTCAGCTCAAGTATAGATTATAGAGGCAGGTCTTAAGGGTTATTGAATAATATTCAAGTTAGGTCTAGTAATAATGCTCATGCTTCATGCTTTTTCTGTCTTCTTGCTTTCATTAGCTTATGTTGGGCCTCCCAATTACTTGCAAAGTTGAGGTGGAGTGAACCACCTTTGTGGACACTATTTTTTATAATTGATATTATTGCATAATTCAAGATAGGGAAAACCTCTCTTGGGGTTGACTCTTTTGGTTATGGGTATTATATTTCTGGTACTCGCAAGTCATAACAATTTTGTCCAACTCAGCATACTTTGGGATGTTGGATAAAAAATGTGATGTATATTTGTTGATGATTTGATGCGCATTGTGGATTTTGTACCCAGCTTCTCTTAAGAAGCTTGTCCATGTTTACTTTAATGCCAATTTTGTAAATTGGTGTTGTGTCCTTTTTTTGTCAAATATTTGGGCTCCTTGTGAATCCTTGAAAGAACTCTGTTATTAGTCTATTACTGATCATTTTTTTATTTCTTCATTTGCTTGGAATTTTTAACAGATTGCCAGAAAGTCACTGATTCCTATGCTTGTTTGGTGCTTGTGAGAAGGAAACTAATTGATCTGCTGCTACTCTAAAGTTAAAAGGCTCATTTTGTAATAATGTGATGCTAATTGTACACATGGAGGCGAATTTGATAGTGGAGCCTCCCAGTTCTTCTGGGTTTTTGACAATGCATAGGGGCTATTTTCAGGTATTAAAAAAAACTTCTGACTATAATCTAAATGTCATGTTTATCTAATTTGTATTTATGTGGTGCTTTCAGATAGTGTCGTTTGCGAACTCTTTCTCAGTGTCCACTGATTTAGGATGGGAGAACTGAAATGTCATCTGGCCACTAGGTCTAGTGAGGTAGTAATACCCGAAACCTGTGTATTCTGCCTATTGACAGATATTATATGGCTTTGATATTTCAGTTCATTTGAGTTTACATACACCGTCAATGTTGTAGGTGCTGTATTTTCTCTTGACCTTGTATCAGACAGAAAGTATAATCACATTCTTTTTTTCTTCTGCTTGATAGTTTTTTTTTTCATTCCAGATTTCAACTATGGTAATGTTTTGTCTCTTGTAACTCTTTTTGAAAATGTCAAATTTTTATATCTATTGCTTGTATTTGTATTTCATGTTACAACTTATATGTTCATTGGATTTGGCTTGCTTTGCTTGTAATACAAAAACCTGCTATCAGCTGGTTTGAAAATTTCAAGATCTTGTTCTTTTTTTTGAGGAAACAAGATCTTGTTCTTACTAGGAAAAAGTATATATGTGGAGATGTAACATACAAGCATGATTAGTTAAAAAAGCTACAGCTAGTGATCTTGAAATTTCTCTGAAATTACTTTTTACACGGTAACTAGTCTTCATATCCCTTCGTTCACGGGCAAAAAATGCTTTTACTTCGAACTTTCTCCGGAGCAATAAAATATTTAAATTGGATATTTAATTCAACCTTGAAAGTACTAATAGGAAGGACTGCATAGTAACATTGAAAAAAAGGAGTTATGTCCAAAATTTAAATTAAAAAAGTAGGGGTGTAAGTTTGATTTTTTTTAACAATACAATATAAGCATGATCATTGGCACACAATTGAATTGGAATTTTCAGGCCGAAGAAACCAAAAATATCCTTCTGAAAGAAAAGCAAGAGATGGATTTTTTAGTTTTTACACAAGCAGGAAATAGACATGTTTAAAAGCCCAGTAGATTTACTGGAAGAAAAAAATAATAGATTGCAAGAGGAGAGGAACAACACAGTTAAAGAGGTCGAAGAATTACGTGATGGAGTTGATCATGGATCTGTTATAACATTCTCTGAGTTTTCCCTGTTAGATCTTCAACAGGCAACTGGGAATTTCAACAATGCATAAAATTGGCGAAGGAGGTTTTGGATGTGTTTACAAAGGATTTTTGCACAACACAATGGTTGCTATAAAGATGCTGCATCCTCAGAGCCTACAAGGAAGACCAAAATTTCACAAATTATGTTTCTATCGGTTCAATCAATTAGAGATCTAATTGCAAATTTCACAAATTAAGACAAGCAATTCAACAAACAATTCTAATTAATTTTCTAATCAAGCAATTCAATTTACAAACAAATCAAGCAATTAAACTAATTGAATTGAGTAAATAAAAATAGAGATAAAGGAAAAGAAATGCTCAATCGCGTGTTGACGAAGTTCGGTTTGCACTAAAAGCCTCGCCTATGTCTCCGGGTCCCCAACGCTCTCGCTTCTTGCGGTAATAAGTCCAGTCCGCTCCACTAAACAAAAACGCTTGCTTAGCGTACAACTTCGGAATTGGGGCTCTCTTACACACACCGGTGGAGCCGCCAACCCTAACACGTCGCCGAACTCTATCTCGCTTACACACGCCGGTGGAGAATCGAGCCAATTATCTTGAGCTCACTTACACACTCCGGTGGAGCTCAAGACTACACACACTCACAAATTGACAATTGGCTAATAGAAAGATTAAGCTAGACAATCACTCAAACAAACTAACTCTCTATAATTTCTAGATTAGATTTAGTTAATTAAACTTGAGATTGAAAGCAAGTATTTGGCTAAGGTGTAAAGCTCAAAGGTTACTGTAAAAATGATGTTGAATGAATAGAATGATCAGCTCAATTGAGAAGAAGTGTTCATATAGGGTTCAGTCCTGGTTAAAAACATTTCTGCGTCAAATAGCGTTATAATGCTATTAATGTGTAACTCGTAGCGTTATAACGCTATCTTGGATGAGCACAAATAATTTGACCGTTGAATTTTGATTGTACAACTTTTACATAGCGTTATAATGCTATCTTATGCATTAATTATATCGTTATAACGCTATGTCATGTCAGGACAAATTTTTTTACCGTTGTGACTTTTGTCTAGCATTATAACACTATTCCAGAATAGTTTTTGGTCGAAAATATTTGTCTCTGAATTTCTGAAAATTTTATGTAGCATTATAACGCTAAATTGAACGTTATAGCACTGTATAAAATTTGCACCGAATCTTTCCTGATTTTATTCAAAGTTTATGACATGTTTGTATATTATTTGTGTACATCCTCAATTATATATTTGATTCAAACCAAACCGTTGACGTATGTTTGTACATCTTAATTAAATATTGTTTGGCCATATCAAACTTGCTGAATTGATTATTAATGGCTCATTCTCATATTGTGTATTCCTAAATTATAAGAGGCGTTAAACACTTTTATTTTGAATTAAATAACGATTTAACTATATCAAGATTTGACCATGTTTTGACCATGTACATTATGTATGGCATTTGACTTGGCGTATGAAACTTTCATCAAATTCTTGTATATTATCAACGAGCAGCATATGGAACTTTCACTTGGCGTTATAACGTCATTTTTTGGAATTTTTGATTTGTATATTTGCTACTAATTTAAATAAAGTTTATAGTTACCAACTTAAATAATATTTAAGACATATTTTTGATGTTTTGAAATTTATTTTGTTCATTTGCTATTTTTAAATTCATTTTGAACAGAACACCATTCTGGCGTTATAACGCCAACTCTGGTGTTATAACGCCATAATGCGTTGGTGTGATTTTGGCATTCTAGCGTTATAACGCTATATCTAGCGTTATAATGCTATCTTAGTTCGATGTAGGATTTTAGCCAGAAATTATCATTTTGGACATCTAGCGTTATAATGTCAAGTATAGCGTTATAACGCTATGTACTGTTTGGTTTGGATTTCCTTGCTCTTTTATACTCTAATTTAAATAGAACTAAGATCTAATTAATCTAAGTTTTCATCTTGATCTTGATCTTCTAAATTTGCTCTTGAGTCATCCTTGATCATTTCTTGTGTTCTTTTGTTCTTTTGCTTAAATGTCCCTACAATTAATCTTAATACACAAGAA
Organism: Eleocharis quinqueflora; assembly: GCA_964058865.1. Lineage (NCBI taxonomy): Eukaryota > Viridiplantae > Streptophyta > Magnoliopsida > Poales > Cyperaceae > Eleocharis > Eleocharis quinqueflora. Next base: position 183,592 of record CAXKVX010000860.1, on the reverse strand, counting down.
ATGATTAAATTCAATTTGATTTTGCAAATCAACAAACTTATGAAAGTTTGAGCCAACAATTTAAACATATTTGATGTATCTCGCACTTAGATACTTAGATTGGACAAATATGAATATTTTTGTATTTTTTAAGGATAAATATCATATTACATGTTTTAGAAGGAAAAATATAGTTTCGAAGTTTTGGATGGGTACATATGATTTTTTTCCCAAAAATTTAATGGAGTCGAGAATACATACATAGTTTTGGGTCACTGAATTTTGAACTATTTGCAATAAAAAAATGTGACAAAAAATTCAATGATCAAAATCACAAAGTGCATGCTTTGCAAAGCATAATAGTCTTGCTCATATTTAATAACTAACAATATTTCAATTATTTCTCTGAGAAATGTATATTTTCCTATTCATATAGTTTGATTATTGCATGTATTTTATTTGAAGTTTCATTTGCATTAAAAAGAAGTTTCATTTGTCATTAAAAAAATTGATTTGTTATTACTTTGATATTTCTTTGTGTTTGCGAAAAAATATCTTCACTTGAGCACTAAACATAAAGCAAAACATGGTTACGAATTTTTTTATTTGTACGACTTTTTTAAACTATAGCAATTCACTAACGACTCTTCTAATGTTATTATTTCATGTCCATCATGTTTATAATTGTATTAATTAATAAATATGTGAAGCCAGTAAAATTAGACTGCTAAGAAATATATGAATTTCCCATCAAAACTTTCAAAATAGCCAATTTATCCATCAAATCAGCAAAATAGTCTACTTACCCATCAAAACAAACTTTTATTTCTTTTGTCACCATCTTTTCATTTAATTTGTCATGAGGTTTCAATTTAAAATATAATGACAATTTTGCCCTTTCTTCTATACTAGGGATAAGTGATTCTGTTCAAATGCATGCAAATAAATTGAAAGTACGTAATTTTTTTTGTACTTGCTGATGGATCATGGAATACAAGAGGGAGACTTGGTATCGGGATCGTGGTACTTGATATCTGGTATAAACAAACTGGATGCAAGCTCTACTGGTACAAACGATGCGTGGATGCATTTACATGGGGATTTAATCTAATTTCACAGTTACTGTCACTAAAATAAGGTGTACCAGTAACTTTAGTTACCAGGTTTTTATTGCATGCTATTTCTGATATGAAGGCTATATGATCAGTAAATAAAACTGAAAATTATTTTCTTTGAAGTTGTCTCCCGATGTTTATACCCAAAAACCAAACAAAATGAGCAGTATGATGCGTGATGCTCGACAGATAGCAACCAAATAACAAATATAAATAGAAAGATTTGACATTCGAATTGTTTATTTGTAAAGTCTATAAATGCATTTGATCAAGTGATTTAAGCTATTATATATAATCTGTATTCTTGTTTACTAAGAAAAATGCTTGATCGTACTATATGAATAGGAAAATATACATTTCAATTATTAATAACATTTCTTAGTTGTGAGGCCACTTCATGAGCATGGACATCACAGCCATGGTGATCAGGAATTAGAATTATTCATTTTTCAGTCTAGAGAAGAAGGATAACATGGTTAATAATTTAATATATATATATATATATATATCTATTTAATAAAAGCCTCACAACAAATTAAATGAAAATGGAGAAAAAAGAAATAAAATTTAGTTTTGATGGGTAAATAAGTTATTTTGCTGATTTGATGGTTAAATTGGCTATTTTTGAAATTCTTGATGGGTACACGGAAATTAACCCTTTTTAATATAACAATAAATTAACAGTCTAAAAATCTAATCAAACAAATAAATAAAGGGAAAATATATAGTGCCTCCTGTTTTGCCCCCACAGTGCCCCCACCATCTGTGCTGGTGGGTCTCATCCATGTGGTGAGTCCCACTGTCATAGGTGGAGGAGGCACTGTGAGAGCAAAACAAATGACACTATAGCAAGGTCCATAAATAAATGTTCGAGATGTGACCTATGTTTACCAAGGAAACTTATAGTGAAACCTTGCACTTTTATTATATGACAAAGGTGTAGTGTTGAAAAATATCGAGTTAAGGAGGCTGATTTGCAAGTACAAATTTAATTTTAATATTATAAAGATGAAACAATTTAATATTGATCAAATTATACAAATTTTTCATAATTTTTTTCAATTTTAATAAAAAATTTAACTAAAATCTTATCATTTAATTAAATTTAATTAGAAAATAAAATAAGGAGTTACACCCTTGCAACTCGCACTCTCGACAGCCAGTAAATTTTGAACAAGCTAAATAACGAAGAAAAATGAATCTTATAATAATGTAAATCATATCCTCTCGCAGCCAGAAAATTTTGAACAAGGTAAATAGGCGGTGTTCTCTGCACACGATTAATCTGAACTGTTGAATTAGATTTTAACAGATATGATTTTATAATATAAAATTCTTCTAATCATATAATTGATAATCAACCGTTCAAATCTAATCGAACGATCCGTATTAACAAATAAAGAGAACATCCGTAAAAACTGATGCAGAAAATACGATTCCTATAATGAGGTGCTTACGTGACATTGCGACCTATAGCATTGTGGGCCTTGGGTCCACTTATTTATGGGCCCTTTTATTTGTGTTATCATTTGGTACAATTTATCAAGTTCACACTAGATCAAATTTCAGTGACGTCAATTTTTTCGAACCGCATCTTCTGCGGATCTTTTTGCTCAGCTCTCTACGGAGATTGATATGAACTGTCAGATTAAAGATCAATATTCGATAGTTTATTGTATGATTTAAGAAAATTTTGATATTATTAATTTGAATTGTTGATCTTTAATTCAACAATTCAAATAAAAAATTCTCCTCGCTGCGGAGAAAAATGTCGCAGAGGATTTCGTTTCCAATCTTCTCTTGCAAAGTGGAACTTCATATAAACAAAACAGCTGCATTGCTGCAATTACATCTTCTCAAAAGTTTGATAATTTTTTATGATTACATTATAAAATTGATAACTAACTTCACCTGCTTTTCCTCAGAGGGAGATCAGCTCACCCTTCAAATTTAATCGGTTATTAATAAATTAAGGGAAAAAAAATAGATTTTAGGTTTCAGAAATTCGGCTCAAACTCATTTTTTTTTGGAAAATGTGTCGCGGATCCCAACTTCGATACCGTCAGCGATACCAACTGGACACATCCAGTTGAGTTCCGACGAAAATTTATTTTACTTATGATGCATATTGTTTTCGTTATTATGCATGTTGTTTTCGTTATTGTGCATCTAATAACATGCATAACAGTTAAATACTAATGATTTATATGCTAAGTTCAATATGTTTTTTTGTTCTATTTATAATTTATTATGAAAATTTGTTTTATTTATGATGCATATTGTTTTCGTTATTATGCATTTTGTTTTTGCTATTGTGCATCTAAAAACATGAATAATAGTCAAATACTTATGATTTATATGCTAAGTTCATTATGTTTTTTGTTATACTTATGATTTATTATGTTTTCGTTATTATGCATGATGTTTTTGTTATTATGCATGTTATTTGTATTATTTTGCATGTTATTTACTTGCATAATAATAAAAATAACATGCACAATAATAAAAACAACATGCATAATAACTAGAACAACTTTTCAAAATAAATGCAACTGGATTCGTCCAGTCCGCATCGATGAGAGTAGCGATCCGCGTTGGTGAGCTTAGCGACATTCGTTTTCAGTGAAGCGTCCGATCAACTATATGCAAAATAACAAAAACAATATGCATAATACAAAAAACAACATGCATCATAAAAAAAAACATGCAAACTGAATTCAACTAGATCTGTCCTGTTGGTATCGATGGTGGTATCACTGAAAGTATCGATATATCAGCTCCCTTTTTTTTTTACAAAAAAGAACTTGAAATATTTTTATTAAACGATTTCGTTCCAATTCTGTAGACACTTTAGGGGATACCAACAAAATCGATCGGATAGTGATCAAATCATAATCGTATTCATTTTAATTCTTTGAATACAAATACGAATAAAAAAATAGATGAATATCATGAATACAAATTGGATACTGAAGTAAAAAAAAATTGTATGAAATTTATTTCAGAGTTATTTTTCCTAATACTATTATCTAACGCCTGAATTTTGTTGACGCATTAAAAAAATAATTACAAGGACTGAATTAAAATTAACAGGAATTAAAAGACTGCACTCCAGGTGGAGTATTGGAAAAAAACTCGAGCGGGTCCAACTCGGTCGAACTGACTTGATTCGAAGACAAACTCGTGCAGATTTGTTAAAAAAAAGGGACTAAAATGGGTAGCGACCAAAGAAAATAAAACCGACTCAAACCTGACCCAGAATTGGACCGACCGGAACCAACACGATCTGTCAACTCGTGCAAACACGTCCAAACCCACGCATACCCACCTAAACCCGCGCAAGCCACGTCCAAACTTGTGCAAACCCATGCAAACTCTGTGCAAACCGGTGAATAATCCGGTCAAAGCCTAGAATAATCTTTAAATTAAAAAAATACAAAAAGTAAAAAAAACACGACCAAACCGGTCAACATGACCCGAACCATACCTCCTCTAAGTCTATAACCCGGTCCAAACTTGTTGATCCGCCAATCGATGTTCCTTAGATGGATTGCGGTCTGCCTAAAAAATTTGACTCGTCCAAACTCGACATGTCCAACCTGTTGGATTGACCAACTCGTGAACGGATCAATCCGTTGGCCCGAGCAGATTTGAACCGACTCGACCCATACCATACCGATTTCAATACACTAACTCCGGCTGAATAAATAAGAGGAAGGATCAGATAAGGAACAAAAGAGAAGAGAAGTACAAATAAGGAAGAAAGAAGAAATATGAGATAAATAAGAGGAAGGATCAGATAAGGAACAAAAGAGAAGAGAATTAAGTTAATAGATTACTTGCTCTATAAATATGAAAATGCTACTTGCTTCAAGAGCTAGCTCTGTCGAAGAAAGAAAGAAACTTAACCTAAATTAATCTAAATTAGATTGGTCCATTAAATAAGTTGTTTTCGTTTCTTCTCAAAATGAAAAATAGCCGATTACTTGTAACTCATTTCCATGTTTCTTTCTTCTGCTAGAGCACAGCCTTAGTGATTTACCACGTATATATCTATGTGTAAAAATATATCACACGCAGAGGCAGCTGTTTTGTGATACCAGCAGCTTATCACGTGTAGTGTGCATGCAACAAATAAAGTGCGAATGAGATCACATGCCCCACACAGTATCTCCAGCACAAGAATTCTCATTTCGATTCGTGCTGTATTGCAACCATATTCGTCTTTTTAATTTCTTTTAATAATTCATCGTGATCGGTCGCATGCATTGTCATTTGGGTTGGTCCTTTTTTTTAATTTAAATATCAGATTTTCTGTCTATTTTGTATGATGTGATCTATCATTATGGCATGATACTGGTATCTGCTGGCAGCTGCCGTGTAGATGAGAAGAATTGAAGAAATTAAGTTGAGATGAAAACGTTAAACAGAGATACTCTCGTAATGTAATTAGCTGTTTATTAAATTTATTTTATTTTAATCTTATTGGGGATTTCTGATGTAATTAAGAAAGAGAATATATTATTTTCTTTTTAAGATCCCACGAGAGAATGCTTTCAGACTCAGACTTTGCCCTCGAAGATATATCAGGATATTTATCAAGATGTCAACTCCTTATTGCCTTTTCTTTTATGTATAATAAAATGCGATAAATACAAGTTTCAAGTTTATCTATTTTATATAGAATATTCTGTCAGCAAAAAAAAAAAAATAGTTAGCGCAATACTTCAAACAGTTCTGAAAGTCTGAAACTAACAGCATGCTTCGTAAGAGAGCTCAATTTTCATGTTATATTATCAAATATTACAGTAGCAACAACTTGTATTATTCTTACAATAAATATAACACCATTATATATTTTTTTCATGGACCTTTCGCAACAAAAATTGTAACTATTACAATAATCAAGCAATTCATATTGTTCGTTATATATGAGATAAACATTCTAAAAAAGTACCTCGAACCAATATACATAAATAATATGAGAGTCTAATTAATTATTGAAGTCATTATATGCTGGAAATATTTTATTTGCAATGACTCCATTTAAAAAACCATTATTTTGCAGATCAGGATATGTGCATAAAAAATTAGAATAATATCTACATTTGATATGTTGCTTAAGAGTCCCGCTGCTGTTTTGAGTTTTAAATATTTGTATTTGTTAAGTGAAATGAATTATTTATCACCTTAAAACATATAATTAATAAGTGTGGCAAAATTAATTGTTTTTTTGTTGAATAAACATTAAATGGTATTTTTAGTGGGTTTTAATTTAGAAGTTAGTGGAAGATAAAATGTCAAGAGTTTTTTGAAGTTGAAAGGCCAAGGGGTGATATAGGAAATAGTGGGGTTTTATGGTCATAATTAGATTTTATTATTTTCAGTTTTAGAAGAGCATGTTAATGCCTATAAATAGATTGTTCTTTCTATTGTAAGAAGACAACTCAAGAAAAATATCAAAAGTTAAATAGTTTAAATGAGTTATATTAGAGAGAGTTGAAAAATACTTGGAAATAATATAGTAGTAGTGGGTTAATTCGATCTTCAAATTGGTATCAGAGCCAATGGCGAATTTGACGGGTTAAATGCCGTTACCACGACTAACAAAGGCGAACTACGAGAATTGGAGCATTCAAATGAAAGCTCTTCTCGGATCTCAAGATGCATGGGAGGTGGTCGCAGAAGGTTTAGAAGAACCAACAAATACCACGGGATATACGGCGGCTCAAAACAAGGCGTTGAAATAGGCGCGATCGAAGGATAGGGCGGCACTATACATGTTGTTCCGTGCCGTTGACGAGTCGGGCTTTGAGAAGATTGCCGGTGCAACTACTTCAAAAGAAGCGTGGGACATTTTAAGAAAAGTGTTCAAAGGAGCCGACCGAGTAAAGCAAGTGCGTCTCCAAACTCTTCGTGGCGAGTTGGAGAGCATGAAGATGAAGGAGTCGGAAAGTGTATCTGACTACATCACGCGTGTACAAGTCGTGGTGAATCAACTCATTCGTAATGGCGAAGCGTTAACCGATGCGCGAGTTGTGGAGAAGATTTTGAGATCATTAACCGACAATTTTGAGAATGTTGTGTGCGCAATAGAAGAGTCAAAAGATCTTGCGACGCTAACAGTCGACGAGCTCGCCGGTTCTCTCGAGGCACACGAGCAACGTAAGAAGAAGAAGAAGGAGGAGACACTCGAGCAAGCACTTCAAACCAAGGCGTCAATCAAAGATGAAAAGGTACTCTATTCTCAAAACTTTCAAGGTAGAGGATGTGGTAGTAGAGGTCGAGGAAATGGTCACGGTGGTAGAGGTCGTGGTCAAGAAGGGTATTATGAGGAGAATGGGCAATCAAGCCAACAAAATTGGCGTGGAAGAGGACGCGGTCGTGGGAGAGGCGGCCGATCAAATTATTCCAACATCGAGTGCTACAAATGTCGCAAATATGGTCACTATGCGAAGGGTTGCAACTCTGACAAGTGTTACAATTGTGACAAGGTGGGGCATTTCGCGAAAGAATGTCGAGTCGAGAAAAAGGTGGAAGAGACAACCAATCTAGCCACGGAAGATGAGGTGAAAGAAGGTTTACTCTTGATGGCTCACAACGAAGTCAACACCGACAACAACACGGTGTGGTACCTCGACTCGGGTGCAAGCAACCACATGTGTGGGAACAAACATTTGTTCAAGGAGATGCAAAAAGTTGAATATGGACACGTATCTTTTGGAGATGCGTCAAAGGTCGAGGTCAAAGGCCAAGGTACGGTTTGTTACTTACAAAAGGATGGCTTGATAGGATTAATCCAAAATGTGTATTACGTACCAGACCTCAAGACCAACATTTTGAGTATGGGGCAACTCATGGAGAAAGGTTACTCGGTACTTATGAAAGACCGGATACTACACTTGAAAGATAAGCAAGGGTGCTTAGTCGCTAGAGTCGAGATGGGGAGGAATCGGATGTACAAACTCAATTTGAGAAATGTGCGAGAAAAATGTTTACAAGTCAACGTAGAAGACAAGGCGTCGCTGTGGCATCTCCGGTTTGGTCACCTACATCATGGTGGTCTAAAAGAGTTAGCAAAGAAGAACATGGTGCATGGGCTACCCGACATGGACTACGAGGGAAAATTTTGTGAAGAATGTGTGCTTGGCAAGCAAGCAAGAACCTCGTTTCAAAAGAAGGCAGAATATCGAGTTAAGCAACCTCTCGAGTTGATTCATACCGACATATGTGGACCAATTACCCCCGAATTTTTCAGCGGTAAAAGGTATTTCATTTCCTTTATCGATGATTTCTCACGAAAAACTTGGGTTTATTTTCTGAAAGAAAAGTCCGAGGCATTCGAGGTGTTTAAAAAGTTCAAAGTGATGGTGGAGAAGGCGACTGGTAGGTACATCAAAGCCGTACGATCCGATAGAGGTGGCGAGTATACTTCGACAGCTTTCATGGAGTATTGCGAGGAGCAAGGCATAAGGCGATTTTTAACTGCACCGTACACTCCTCAACAAAATGGTGTGGCCGAGAGGAAGAACCGGACCATTCTCGACATGGTTCGGTCAATGCTCAAGAGCAAAAGGATGCCAAAGGAATTTTGGGCGGAAGCTGTGCAATGTGCCATCTATGTGCAAAATCGATGTCCACATGCGAAGTTGGATGATCAAACACCACAAGAGGCATGAAGCGGACAAAAGCCGACAGTTTCTCATCTCAAAGTGTTCGATAGTGTGGCTTATGCACACGTACCGGATCAACGAAGAACGAAGCTTGAAGACAAAAGCAAAAGGTATATTTTTATTGGGTATGATGAGAAGACAAAAGGGTACAAGCTACTCGACCCGATAAGCAAGAAGGTGATGGTGAGTCGTGATGTCCGAGTAAATGAAGCAAGCGAGTGGGACTGGAACAATTCGATGAAAGTTATTATCGAAGTTGGAGAATCATCAGTCGTTGCACCAACAAGTATACCAACAAACTCCGAAACCACCGATGATGAAGATGAACCACGACAACCCAAAATGCGAAGTTTGCAAGATTTGTATGATTCGACAAATGAGGTACACCTTGTATGTCTTTTGGCAGATGCTGAAAATATCAGCTTTGAAGAGGCGGTGCGAGACAAAAAGTGGCAAACTGCCATGAACGAGGAGATTAATGCGATTGACCGCAACAACACATGGGAGCTAGCGGAATTGCCAAAAGGAAGTCAGCCTATTGGTGTGAAGTGGGTGTTCAAGAAAAAGATGAATGCTCAAGGCGAGATAGAACGTTACAAGGCGCGACTTGTTGCGAAGGGATACAAGCAAAAGGCAGGAATCGACTATGACGAGGTGTTTGCTCCTGTTGCAAGAATGGAGACAATCCGATTACTCATTTCACAAGCTGCTCAATTCAAATGGCCGATATTTCAAATGGATGTCAAGTCAGCTTTCTTGAATGGTGTGCTCAAAGAAGATGTCTACATCGAACAACCACTCGGGTACATGAAAGTTGGAGAAGAGAAGAAGGTGCTAAAATTGAAGAAGGCGCTTTACGGGTTAAAGCAAGCACCGAGGGCATGGAATACACGTATCGATACATATTTCAAGGTGAACGGGTTCAAGCAATGTCCCTACGAGCATGCCCTTTACGTAAAGAAGAATGAAGGAAACATGTTATTTGTTGCTCTTTATGTCGATGACCTCATTTTTATGGGTAACAATGATGAGATGATAGAAGAGTTTAAGGGCACAATGACACGGGAATTTGAGATGACAGATTTGGGCTTGATGAAGTTTTTTCTTGGTTTCGAGGTTAGACAAGTAGAGACAGGTATTTTTGTATCACACGAGACATATGCAAATGAGATTTTGAAGAAGTACAAGATGACAAATTGCAACCCGGTATCAACACCAATGGAACTAGGTGCAAAACTCTCGAAATTCGATGGAGGAGAACGAGTTGACGCGAGCAAATATCGAAGTTTGGTGGGAAGTCTTCGCTATCTCACATGCACAAGGCCTGACCTTTCGTTAAGTGTCGGCATTGTAAGTCGGTTCATGGAGGAGCCGGTTTATTCACATTGGAAGGCGTTGAAGCGAATCCTACGGTACATCCAAGGAACAGTGTCACTCGGTTTGTTCTACTCGAAAGCAGAAGATTACAAGTTGGTTGGCTACTCCGATAGCGATTGGTGCGGAGACATAGACGATCGGAAAAGTACATCGGGATATGTGTTTTTTTGGGAGATACTGCATTTACTTGGCTTTCAAAGAAGCAACCAATCGTGACGCTCTCGACGTGTGAAGCTGAATATGTGGCAGCATCTTGGTGTGTATGTCATGCGATATGGCTTAGAAATTTGTTGAGCAAGATGGAGCTAAAGCAACTAGGTGCAACTGTGATTCAAGTTGACAACAAATCAACAATCGAGTTGGCAAAGAATCCGGTGAATCATGAGAGAAGCAAACACATCGATGTTCGTTTTCACTTTATCCGAGATCATGTGAAGGAAGAAAGTGTGGAATTGGTACATGTGGCAAGTCAGGATCAAGTTGCGGATATCTTCACAAAGCCGCTACCAAAAATACTTCTCGACAAATGCAAGAAGATGATTGGCATGACGGATGGTAGAAGCATTTAAGTTTATGGGGGAGTTTTGTTGAATAAACATTAAATGGTATTTTTAGTGGGTTTAAATTTAGAAGTTAGTGGAAGATAAAATGTCAAGAGTTTTTTGAAGTTGAAAGGCCAAGGGATGATATAGGAAATAGTGGGGTTTTATGATCATAATTAGATTTTATTATTTTCAGTTTTAGAAGAGCATGCTAATGCCTATAAATAGATTGTTTTTTCTATTGTAAGAAGACAACTCAAGAGAAATATCAAAAGTTAAATAGTTCAAGTGAGTTTTATTAGAGAGAGTTGAAAAAAACTTGAAAATAATATAGTAGTAGTGGGTTAATTCGATCTTCATTTTTAACAAATTTGACAATTATGTATTTTCAATTCACAGATAATTCGTTTCAATTAATAGCGCATCACTATTTGATCTTTCGATTGAAATAGCGAGGGGAACTTTTGCGGTTTATTTGCCACATAAAATCCTGAATAAATATCTGAAGAAGTTAACTAATATACTAGAAAAATAAAATCTGGTAATTAACTTATATATTTTAAACAAAAATAAATCAATGTGCGAACATCCGAGCATTTTGATAAATACCTCTGTGACTTGGAAAATGCCAGAAATTCAACTTTCAAAGAAGCGGCGTAGCTAGCTTCCTGTCATCTCTCTCTTTATTGTTTGAGAATTTCTTCTTTTTTTTCATGGAGATTTTTTCTTGAGAACTTGCATGAGAGCAGCTTGTTCCTGTCATCTCTCTCTTTATTGTTTGAGAATTTCTTTTCTTTTTTTGATGGAGATTTTTTCTTGAGAACTTGAGAGCATCTTGTTCCTGTCATCTCCTCTCGGGCTGGCAAAGATCGATGGATGAATCCGACTCCGGTCAGATGGAGAAAAGTGTATACGCGGCACTGCCGGAGAGGTGGAAGGATGGCAAAAGTACTCTCTCATGGGTATTGAATCATTTCTCTAATGATACAAAGATCATCATAACTCATGTAGTACACATCACTGCTCAAATAAGTAATTATGCACTTTCTTTTCTTTTCTTTTCATTTATTTTTTACTAAAGAGTCTGTAAAAGGTAAAAACCATGAACAGCCTGATCAATAGATTCTGAGAAGCTCACCAATTTAGGACTGTCAATGAGTACGATACGAATCGGATGGAGCTATAGTCGTACTTGTATCTATTGAAATGATGTTATTCTTATCTTACTCTTACACGTTAAAATTATAGGTCAACGTAACGGACGAAAAGTATAATATTTGTATAGTTATTATTTCTCTAATTTTTATAAATAAATTATCAAAACTTATTTATTTAATACAAATGTGTTTTTACATAAATAAAAAAATATAAATATACAATCGATTCCAACTCAAATTATTTTGTCAAAACAATCAAATTAAAATATAAATATTTCATCTCTTAGCTATTTTTTCTTCTAATATTTTTTTATAATTTACCCTATAAAGTAATAAGTACGAAATAACTTTTATCCGTACTATTATCCATTTAATTAAAGAAATATAAATCTTACTCATACCCGTATCCGATTGTTTAACGAAAAAATTCTTATTCCTGTATGTCATATGATATACGATACGAATAAAATAAACTAAACAAATAAAAAAATATCAATGACAGTCCTACCAATTTCTTGTTTTACAGTGGGAACCGAATCTCCTGCAAGCCAATCAAGTCCTTGTCAGTTTAACAGAAAAGAGGAGTTGCAAAAGGCCATGGAGTGGGAAAAGGCTGAGAAACACTTGAATGAATATCTCCCACAATGCTCCAAAGCTAAGGTTCCAATTTCTTTGGTTTTTATTTTATTCTGATACAGGCGGTTTGTTACTTTCGACATTTAATATTTTTAAATTATTTCTTGCGAAATTTGAACCCACATCTCTTCTTAGAGAGGCGAAATCCAACACCAATTGTGCTATGCCAACGATTTTATATTTGTCTGCTTCTGATTAGGCCGTTTGTTTGTTTTTTTTTTTTTTTTTTTTTGCAATTTTGAGATCGAAAGTTTGAAACGAAGCATATGTGGAACTGTCAAATGATGAACACATCACTGGATACTTATAAGTTATAATTAGTACGTCAAAAGTGTGACCAATTGTTAGCTAGCGCGTTGTTTCTTCTTAATTTAGCTCTAATTGAACCTTCTCTTTTGTTTGCTTCTTCTCCATCAGTTTAAAGCCGAGATACTAATGTTTGCGTCTCATGATGTTTCCCATGGACTTATTGAGCTTATTAGTTTGCATGGCATGAGTAATTTTGTCATGGGGACTGCTTCAGACAAGTGGCTCTCAAGGTACATGCACTTATCGCTGCCGTTTCATACTTAATTGGACGCTGATAAGCGTCTCGTGTTTTGTCCCCAGTTCCCCGCTGTCACTGACGCGCGGATCCCACACGGAACCCACGCTTTGACTTTAGGGGGCTCTTCTTTTTGAGACATCTCAGAAACAAAACACAGGACACCGTAGATTTTTCCTACTTAATTTTGTAGCCAAAGAACAATCTACGGGACTTATTGGAATTGGTAGTTATTTCTTTACATTAATTTTTGTACATGTTTTAGGGGAATAACCGAGGCGAAACCAAGCACAGCAAGTATTGTGATCGAGAAAGCTCATCCATCATGCAAAATATGGGTTATTTGCAAAGGAGCCCTTGTTTGCACGAGGTATGCATGCTCATATTTTTGTGGGTTTTATGCCATCTTAAATTTTGTTTTGCAGAAAATGCAGTATCACAAGATGTTGCTTAAATTAAAGGGATCGATGCTTATGAATGAAAATCATGTGGCTAGCTCCTTCATATATGAATAGTGCAGTTTTACAACAACAACCACAACAAAATCTTTAGTCTCAAATAAATTGGAGTAGGTTAGAAATGAAATACAATTGTCTTGGGTTTCATGACTAGAATCTTACGTTGGCTTGCCAAGGCTATCACAATCCTCCTCTTTTTTTCGAACTTGAAACCGATTATGCTGAAAACAAAACAAACGAAGTTAATAGTGCAGTTTTACAACACAAGCAAAATAATTTTGAACGACGAAAATACTTGAAGATGAAGCAAAATAATTGCTTCTTATAATCTCTTTCACATTGAAGCACTTCCTTTTTCGAATGTCACTGAGGTCGTCAATTTTCTCAAAATTAAGAATACCAGTACTGCAGCCGATTCAAGCCTTGAGCCAGAGAAGAGATGCGGCGTCATCTATTGCAAGTGAAGAAGGATACAACAACTATGACTTGCGGCCAATGAATGGGGATGATGATTTCGAAACACGATCCTTGCACGAGCCTCGTTTGGGATCTCAAGTTTCCAAGCCAGCATGTGATCAGGTACTCTTCGGCGGCCTACTGCTTCATTGCTTTAATATCTTATGGGAAACAATTGAATCAACCCTTTTGCATTCCTCATCCCCTCAAATTGTGTATTATTGTATTTCCATTTCACTCGTGTTTCACAAAAAATTAAATATATGCATTTCAGCATCTACTCCCCTGTCTCTGTAATTCTTGCATGCATGCTGTCAGTATAACTGTGAAGGCGGTGTAATACAATATTTATGTCATTGAATTACTAATTAAAACTGGTAGTCTGATAATCTCATCAAAGTTTAAAATAATATGTTACTGATCTTGAAGAAGCAACAACATATTAGTTTTACCTCCAGAAACTTAGCATTTCAACTATTTCCAAGCAAATGGTTGCCAAACCTAACACAAAATAGTTGAGAGTCAATGAGTCACGGTAGTTTTCCCATCACACTAATTTCATATATGATCTCCTAGTTTTTTCAGGGAACTATAACGGACGTTTGTGATAAACTGCAAGCTGCATTGGTAGAACTTAATGAGGAGACACATAGAAGGGAAAAGGCTGAAATGGATCTGGCCTTCCTAATTCAGAAGGTATCTCCTATATAATATACAAAAGTAAGCCATTAGAAACTTCAATTACGACATTCGAAGATAAGTATTATCATTGGTATGATTGGAATTTTCAGGCAGAACAAACAAAAAATGTCCTTCTAAAAGAAAAGCAAGAGATGGAGATTTTACACAAGTTGGGGTTAAGAATGGTCAAATGCCAACTACAAGAAGAAAATAAAAAATTGCAAGAGGAGAGAAATAATGCATTTAGAGTGGTCAAAGCATTACATGATGGCGCTGCTCAAGGATCTTTTGTTGCATTCTCTAAGTTTTCACTGTCAGAGCTTCAACAGGCAACTGAGAACTTCAGTGATTCGTGTATGATTGGCGAAGGAGGTTTTGGCTGTGTCTACAAAGGCTTGTTGCACAACACCATGGTGGCCATAAAGATGCTGCATCCTCAAATCCTAAAAGACAGACCAGAATTTGAACAAGAGGTAACTTCCAATGGTTGGAACCAAGCATTCACCTGACTGAATTTGTGGAAGCATAAAAGTGCAAAAAAAGAACAATAAGAAGTTCTGAATATCGTACTTATTTTGAGATCTACTTATACAAAGAAGTCACTACCCAATTTATTTTCCTATCAATTTAAATGCAATAACTTTTCTTGACTTAAAGTCATGTTTCTCATTTTGCATTAATAGGTTGCTGTCCTAAGCACAATGAGGCACCCAAATCTTGTTAACCTTATAGGGGCATGCTCTGAAAAATCAGCTCTAGTCTATGAGTTTTTACCTAATGGTAACCTAGAAGATAGACTCACATGCCAAGATGGCACTCCACCACTCACATGGCAGGTGCGCACACTTATTATTGGTGAAATTTGCCGTGCTCTTTTGTTCCTTCACTCAAACAACCCAAATCCAGTTGTCCATGGGGACCTTAAGCCAACAAACATCCTCCTAGATGCCAACTTGGTTAGTAAAATCAGCGACTTTGGCATTTCCCGCCTCGTAAGCGATTCCAACAGAAGCACCTTAGTGTACCACACCAAAAACCCTAGGGAGACGTTTGCCTACATGGACCCAGAATATCTGAGAAACAGAGAGATGACAACAAAATCTGATGTCTACTCATTTGGTATAATCGTCCTTCAACTATTGACTGGGAAGGACCCATTAAACATAGAAGCTGGTGTGAAGAATGCCGTTGAGACTGATTCCCTACACTTACTTATAGACAAGTCAGCGGGAGAGTGGCCCTTTATACAAGCCGAGCAATTGGCAGAACTTGGCTTGAGATGTGCTCAAATGCAGAGGAGAATGCGCTCGGACTTGGAGAGCGAGTGGAGGTTGGTTGAGTCCTTGATGAAAGCTGCTTCTTTATCTGTGTTGCCAAGTTTAAAATCTGAACTTGATGACAAAGGGACGCCTTCTTACTTCATGTGTCCTATTTTTCAGGCAAGATTTTATTGGATATCCTTTGAATTGATCAAATCACTCTTAGAGGAATTTTGTCAAACATATAACCTGCACAAGTATAACATACGAGTAAGTTTAACCCATGCAAACTTAACAACAAGACATATCAAGGCAATCACATAACCAAATATTTAAGCTGAAGTAACTCTACATAAGGATCTGAACACCAACAATTCTTGCATTAATATTCTATCAAAACGGATTTTAAAAGTAAAAGTCTCTATCCGACAATAGAACCATTTCTCAGCAAGCTTGGAGTTGCGCTAAAGATGAGTTCTAAGTTTTTACCAACAAATCGAAGTTTCCTTATTTCGTCACTACCAATTGTTTTTTTTTCCTTTATCGTTTCTTTTTTTCAGATGCTCATTTTGACTCTGACCAGATACAGAGCACGAAGATTGGTTGCGATTGCAAAATTAAATTTATTTATTGCATAATAATATTATTTTTTTTATTTTTATCACGCTTTTATTGCTTTAATTTTTAATTCACTAATATGACAATGTTTATTTAAAGATCAATCTTTTGCAATTAAAAAATGAATTTAATACTATCTCCAAAGAAATTGCAAAGCTTATTTGTTTATTTATTTTTACAAAGATTGTTAAGTTAGGAAGTTATTTCATATTTCTGAAGTTGAACATACAATTGTTATATCACATTCAGGAAGTTATTTTTAAGTGAATGAAGCTATTAAAAAAAGTTTGAATTTATTGTATTTGTCTTGAGCATACGTGCGTTATAACTTTGTTTCTCTTTGTAACTTTGTTATGGTGTTCTCCACTTTTATAATCATTTGATTTTTCATTTAACAAATTCAAATAATTGATTCATAGGAGGCAAAATAGTTAATAAAGCATTCGGTACTAATTTATTTCTATTGAAAAACTACATCTTAGAAAACCCATTTTGTTTTTTTCCCAAAATTTATTGGCTGAATATATGTTATGCAGTTTCAAAAAAAAGAAAAAGAAAAAGTAGCTGTTATGTGTTAATTTGACATATATACAATTGGCTGAATATAAAATTATATTCTTTTTTCAAAATTAGTTTGTTTGCCCCTGTCTCTAATTTTTTTTAGTTACTGATTATTTCATAAAATATATTACATAAAATATTATGTTATAAATATATAAGGATAATTCGGTCATTTATCATCTCATAGTGAAACTTTAAATTGTTAATTTACTATTGGGATGTTTGTCATGAATTCAGATGAATGTTTATTCAAATTAAAATTTTGAAAACCTGATAATTCCATAGTCTTGAGACATATTTTCTTTTGAAAGAGATCTAGCAATAACTTATCTTTTGTCATGAAAAAAAAATTATAATGGCAGGAGGTAATGAAGGATCCCCACATTGCGGCGGATGGTTACACATATGAAGCTGAAGCCATTAAAGGTTGGATCGACAGCGGGCATGCGACTTCACCGATGACCAATTTGCCCCTTCGCCGCCTCGAACTTACTCCAAATCATGCTCTTCGTTCTGCCATTCAAGAAAGGCTTGTGCAACATCCACAACAGTAGAATACCGGCCGCAATGTTGTATTTGTATATGTACAATGCCAAAAAGTAATATTCTCAGAATCTCAGTTGTAAATATGATTTGAATGTGTAAAAGAGTGCATATGAAGAAAATACTACGATTTTAATTTTAGGATAGTTTATCTGGTTGATGTAAGTTAGTTCGTTTGTATGGCTATGGCTAAGGATTTTTGTTGGTTTATATATGTAAGAAATTGAACTTGCGAAGTTTGATTGGAGGTATACTTCTTTTTTAATAAGCGGAGAGTTATCCAATCACTTCATTTTTATTAAAATAACGAAATAATATTTTACAAACTAAGCACTAATTACAGAGTACTATTCTAAATTCCAGAAATCAATTGAAATCAAGATTGACATCAGTACTATACATCTCTAACACTGATGTCAAAAAACTATCTGATAGCCCTTCCCTATATTTCTATATAGAAATCTAGAACTACCTAATCATAAATCAAAGCACAAAAACATTATAAATTTACAGTATTGTTTTTTCTTATCAAACTCTATCCTATCCATGTCTCCTTGTCAGAATCAGGTTACTGGCACTCTTGTGGTTTCTGCTAATATTGGAACTGGTGTGTTCGTCGTTGCTGACCAGTAAAGTGTCTCATTCAATAACTGAAACCTATGAATAGTCTCAGTGATACGGAACGAGAATAGCCTCAGAATCAGTATCTAGCATACATTCAATCAGTTCATGAATATCCCTCTGAATCAGTATCTAACAACTAGCATATCACAATGAATTAATGAAAGATCTGAGATGCATACCAATACAATCTGGTCAGCTTTTTATGGAAGGATTATCTGGCGCTTCCTTCTAACTCACAGACCCCAAATTGCCCTGATCTCTGTTGTCACACACACACACACACATATCACACAAATCACATAATTGTCACCGCACAGTCCCGTAAATTGTTGTCGTCGTTGCTCAGTCAGCTGTTGTGCACACCCTCAAGTAAATCACATCCCAAGATTGCACAGATCATATCTTCACCGCACAATTACACGGATCATCGTCACCGTTGCTCAGCCAGACTTCGCACACACCCACAAACATATCATACAACGCACAAAACATCACTCCACATCACACAAATCTGGTTGTACATTCCGTTGAGGTCGATCCCCTTTTCAGATCGTCACACTAGTAGCCACTTGCACTAGTGCTGGAGCTGCTCTGATCCACTACCAGAACCTTGTCATGCTTCTCAGATCAACCCCTCGCCAAGCGTTGGAGCCACCGCGTCACTGATCTCAGATATCATCGTTACTTGCACATCCCGCCTAGTGTTTCTCTTCTAGACCTCTATTCTCCTCTCTATTCCACTTCTTCCCTGACTCAGATCGTAGAAATCGATCTCTTTTCTAGCACAAGCCGACTCCAGATCTGTCAGATCTGTCGATGTTATTGTGTCAGCTCAACTGATCATCTCTGACTCACTTGCGATCAAATCTGAGAGTGCCAGATCGACTATATGTGAGAAGAACATATTATTTTGGAAAATTTGTCTCTGTGCCATCAAATAAGAGGCCAATTGTTAAAATACCATCTGATAACTTAAAATAACTTAAATGTCATTAAAATCATAATTAAGTTATCTTTATGTCATTATCTCTGACTTGATTCAATTAAAAATTAAATTAATTTCAAAATATCAGATCTACCCTCTCCCCTCTCTTACCAACTCAACAGACGCGATTTTTTTGGTTTTGATTTCATTCTCCATCGCAGCACAGAGAAAGAAAAGAGGGAGATGGAGACCAAACCCTAGCCACCTCTGACGGCCTCCGCCTCGCACTTGCCAAGCCCACGGCTCCATAGAAAGGAAAAACCCTAACTGAGTCGGCACCCCATCTCTCCATCAAACCCATCTCTTCCCGAATTTCAATATAGCTGAGTTGCTTCGTCCAATGCAGCGTGGCAAGTTTACAATGTAATCCACGTGTTCCAGTGGGCTTCAGGGGAAAAGTAAAGTTCTGCTGATAGTCGATTGCCCAAAT
The DNA here is from genome assembly GCA_964058865.1 of Eleocharis quinqueflora. Lineage (NCBI taxonomy): Eukaryota > Viridiplantae > Streptophyta > Magnoliopsida > Poales > Cyperaceae > Eleocharis > Eleocharis quinqueflora. The sequence continues at coordinate 163,954 of CAXKVX010000860.1, read as the reverse complement.
TGCGGGATTATTGTGAGAAAGCTCATCAGTCAAACTCCAAAAAATCCAGACAGAGTATTCTACAGATGCGACAACTACAAGGTAAGGATGCTTTATGTATATTGTTATGGATGAATATTCTAGTTTGGAAGCGGTCCGTATGCTGTACTGCTACATAGAGGGTAATTGCCGCATACATTGTGATGAAAAAAATACACTGAGCTCCCAATTAGTTTGTATGAAAATAGAATGTGAGCTCCCAATGAGTTGGCATGTATGAAAATATACTGGTACATAGTTGGCATGATTGTAATTGTCGCATATACTGTGAGCTCCCAGTTAACCTTCTTTATTAATTATGATTGTAATTGCATAATGCTAATTGTAGATTTTGGAAGTGGGAGAACGAGTACGAGATATATCTTGGTGAAATTGGAGTACGAGGATTGCACAATAATATCGAATTTGAGTTGCTACACAATGCGATGGTGGAAATAAAGAACGAGATTAAAGCAGTAAAGAAGGATATGGGAGAACTGAAGAAACAAAATGCACAACACATTGCAATGTTAGAGACGATAAAATTTACAATAGTTATTGTAGTACTTACGGATTTAATTACAATTATTTGCAAGTAATTTTCAGTTCTACTTAACTTTTGCAAGTAGTGTTTTAAATATATTCGTGTTCAAAATGTATTTGTGTTGTACCGGACTTCGTTCTAGCTATATCGATGTTTTTATTTCCAGGGATTTCAGCTTTTTAATCAGGTTGAAACAAATCAAAATAGTGTATATTGATGCATATTGATATATCGATGTTGCTTATTGATATATCATATATGATATATGGGGCAGTCAGTTGGTGACTAAGTATAAAAATTCAGAAAGGACCGTCACAAGTTTTAGATCCATATTGATGTATCGATTGGCTTATCGATATAACGATGTACCATATCGATATTGATAATCCTGCTTAGCATACTCATTTTTTGCTAAGTCAGAAGAGAACTTTATGAGGAAACCGCCATAGTTAAATCATCATATCGATTTAACAATCATTATATTGATATACCCAATCAATATATCGATATGTAAGGTAACATGATTCTCTTGTATCTATACCGCTATTTGAACCTGAACCTCAAAGCAAAACACGAATTATCAAATTGGAAAAAAGCCCATTTCACCAAGCACGAGCATTACTTGGTTCCATTGGATTGATAAATTCTGTCATTGAGAGACAGAGAGAGTTCCTTGGCAGCTGTTGCCAAGTTCTCAAAAAAAAAAGAGAGACAGAGAGAGAATCAAAAAGGACAGGAGAAGAAGAAGGAGAGAGGAGTATTTTGGATATATTTTATTTTGTTTATTTTAAAATAATTTAAAAATAGAGAAAATACGATTTTGGCAAACTAACTTGAAATTTAATGGCATTTAGATAATTTGTTGTTATTGAGTGGCATTTCGACAATTATACTGTTATGAAAATACATGGACTCTTCGTTTTATATATGCATTAATGATAAAACAATAACAAATATGTAATTTTATATGCACATGGTATTGGAATATATTCATAATTTGATTTTATGTGATTTTATATTATTTATATACATGTGATATGAAAAATAATATATATACTCTTCGTTTTTCATATGCATTAATGATAAAGCAATAATAAATATGTAATTTTATATGCACATGATATTGTAATATATTCATAATTTGATTTTGTGTGGTTTTATATTATTTATATGCATGTGATATGAAAAATATACACATAATATATATGATTTTATTGTTATATACATATAATGATACAAATATATACCATATACGATTTTAATATGCATATGGTATGAAATTAAATTTTTGATGTGACTTTATGTGATTTTATGAAAATACACAATCTTTGTTTTCTATATGCATTAATGACAAAACATTAATAAATGTGCAATTATTTTCATTGTGATTTCATATGAAATACGGTGAAAATTAAATAAAAGTTGCAGATCAATAATGTGTCAAGAAAGCAACTCTCTACATACTATGCACAAATAATTTGTCACGTTTAATCTCTGCAAAAAATCAAAGATTAAGATTCAAAATACATTTGATCAATGGTGAGAATTTATCCATAACCGTGTCCAACCGGGCACGCACGCCTTTTATTTATAGTTTAGATAATGTTGAGAGTATAAATTTATCATCCTTTGCTGAGTTGTGGGTTTGTTCTTATTTTTTGACGAGTAGACTAGGCAGTTTGCTCGAATTATGATTTGCTGCAACTTGGATATGCACAACAAATGGCAAATCGTACCATCTGGTCAGAATCAACTTGTCAAATTCAATTGAACTTAATTTGAAAGATAACAACATACAAATTAAGACAATTAATGCAACAAATGTTGTACAAAAACAATTCACTCTAGAAAGCCAGAACAACACTTAAGACTTACTTATCAACAATGTCACTCAAACACATGTTCAAAGGTGGAGAAAGGGAAAGAGGTAGCAAGAGGGGCAACAGCCAACAGGTCTAGAACTTCAATTATATGATAGATTAACTTTGTGGATGCTGCTGGAGCCATTCCTGAATGCCAGAACGAAGCACGTGATTAGGAATCAGACTGGTATTGGGAAGTGCCAAGTTGGTCATTGGAGATGTGTTATGGCTTTGGAGCCACTCTCTTATTGCTGCTTCTTCATATGTGAACCCATCTGCTGCAATATGAGGATTCTGCATCACTTCCTGAAACCAAAGCAGCAAACAAAATCCAATTACATGCTTGATATTTTTCATTAATTCACTTCTTTCACAATGTAAAAGCTATTAAGGTAAGAAACACTACAAAATGGCATACAAAGCTTGGAGAGTTGATTGCCAACCAATCCCCTTCTACCTTCGATCTCACACCCAACAAACACCAACTTTTTTCTGACACATTATTTTAGAAATACAGCAAGATGGATGGTCCGCATTTCTTGTTTGGAATACTGATTTTGAATTACTAAAAAGGTAGTGGTGGTCACCATAGGATGCTGATTTGCGTTAATCATATAAGTTAGGCAAAGAATGGGAGCCTTGACGTAACGGTAAATTTGTCACTGATTGCGGGTTCAAGTCGCGGAAACAACCTTTTGCAAAAATGCAGGAAAAGACTGCGTACAAAGACCCCAAAGTGGTCCGACCCTTTCCTGGACCCTGTGCAAGCGGAAGCCGGGTGCACCGGGCTGCCCTTTTATATAAGTTAGGCAAAATCAACTCTTGCTTCTTAAATTAAAATTATATTTTATGATATACAGATACAATTGTGCTTGTATACAAATAAAAACTATTTCAAAAAAGTTACCTGTAATATTGGACAGAGGAAGTGTGATGGTATGCTTTGCTCACCGTGCTCTGATTCATGACCCTGTGGTTCCACATAAGTAGAGGCAGCCTTCATCAAAGGTTCAACCACTGCCCAGACCTCATTAACAAGATCAGGCCGACTGCTTCTAGATATGTCAGCACATCTGAGGGCTATCTTTGCCAACTGCTCGGCTTGCTCAAACGGCCATTTCCCAGCAGACTCATCAATCACCGATAAAAGGATACCATCTCTTAATGCATCATCCACTTGTTTTGTTATATTCAACGGAGACTTTCCCGTTAAAAGACGGAGGATAATAATGCCCAAGGAGTAGATGTCAGATCTAGTTGTCAGAATACCAGTTCGCAAATACTCGGGGTCAACATATGAAAATGTTCCTGCTGGATGCATTGTTTGGAAGAAAGCAGTGGTGTTGGTGTCCGGTTGTTTCAGGAGGTGAGAAATGCCGAAGTCACCGAGTTTACTCACCAAATTGGAGTCAAGAAGAATATTTCCGGGCTTTAGATCTCCGTGGACTACTAGTTGGGGCTTGTTTGAGTGAAGGAAAATCAGAGCAAGGCAGATCTCACCGATGATGCGGGTCCGTGCCTGCCATGTCAGAGGTGGGGTGTTGTTGGCACAGATCAGACGGTCCTCGAGGCTGCCATTAGATAAGTACTCGTAGATAAGTGCCGATACTTCTGAGCAGGCTCCCATGAGGGTCACCAGGTTTGGGTGCCTCACTTTAGTTAGGATAGTAATCTGTAATTAATGAAGATGCAATAATTATAAGAATTCCAACAAATATTAACCACGTTACAGTTTAATATAAGGCAACCAAATTGGGGTAAATCATGGATCACAACTGTAGATGAAATATTAAAAATACATCCAAAATTATCTGCTGCATTTAAGCTTACAACTTCATTCAGCCATACTTTAGTTTTGTCCGAATCTCTATAATTCCATACATAAAATGTACCTCTTGTTGGAATTCTGATATGCCATGCAGGTTCTGGGAATTGAACAACTTAATGGCTACGGTGGTTCCACGAAGAGAACCTTTGTAAACAGGTCCAAATCCACCTTCGCCAATCTTCAATGACACACTAAAATTTTGAGTTGCTTGCTGCAGTTCTTGGAATGAAAACTCAGAATTCAATGCTGTAGAGGAGCTGGAATGCATATTTTCTCTTTGTATGCATAGCTCTTTGACTTTTGTTAACAAATTATCCCTTTCTTGTTGTAGATTGTGTAAATCAACCTGTAAAGAGTCAATACGGTCCCCATCTGATGCTGAAATAACTTCCAAATCCTTGATAACTAGTTGGAAATAAGAAACTTGTTTTTCCAATGCAAGTCTCCTCTCATTTGCCACCTGTCTTCTGAGGAGGTCATTCTCTATCTTGAATTGTTCAATTGCTTCACCCAGGACATGCTCGCTCTCTTCAATTTGTCGTCTTAATTGATTCTTTTCTTCATTTTCACTCTGTAAAATTTCCTTGAGTTCTCTTATTTCTTGCTCATTATGTTGCAACTTCTTTGCTTGTTTCAACTGCAATGTTAAAGTATTGAATTTAAGCAGTAATCTACAAATATTGGGGAAGTGTATGTCAACAATTAGAGTTTATTATGTTTAATTATTAATATTAGGAGGAAAAGTCTTGAAGTTATTACTATTAGCTGGGTCATTTTCTTGAAAAGTTCTTCACTCATCTCTTCGAAGGTGTCAGCTTCTGATGCCTCACCAAGCATTTCAATTAAAGAGAAAGAAGCATCCACATCAATATCCTATGAAAGGAAACCTCAATCAACATAACAAAAACTTTATCTAATTCTCAATGAAAATGTTTTAAAATGGAATTAGTTTGATGCTCTGACTCAAGCAGGGTGCTGTGCTTGTGTTTGTGATCTTATTTTTTTCTTTTTACCATCCATGTCTTCAGAAAACAACAAGAACAAAAAAAGTTCCCTCCTAAGGTCTCAGACACTTTATTCTCAAGGCATACCCTTTTGGTACTCTTCTTACTATGCAACTTCTGATACCTCGTTTGGGATAAGTTTGATTTCTTGACAGATACATTTGTCTTATTTCATGTACTGGACAGCCAGAATTGACAGTCACAGTTGAATTGCACAGGTAAAACCTCAAGTGATCCCCAGAAATTTCCTAAAGAACAAGTAATATGAGAGATAAAAAATGATTGTATCACCTCTTCTGTTGTGGACCAACTAGATAATCTCAAAGATGTGCCTGATGATGCCTCCCTTGATTCTTCATTCCGATTGTTCCTTTCTTCAGATGTGGGTGCTGGTGTCAAGTAAATTGAGTTCACCTCCCTAATATGAATGCCATACATAATACAAACAAAATTTAGTCTGCAAAAGAGTTATACCATACCAGTATGCCACCTATGTATTGTACATACTTCAATTTATACAGATTTAAAAGATACCAAGAACTATAAGTTATAACAAACCAGTATGCCACCTGCGTATTGTACATACTGACCGACATAATATACAAAGATACTTCATGAAACCAGTGCGAGCTTCAAGATTGGACAATTTTTAATGTTTTTATTGGTGAACTCAACAATACCTGGAGGACTTTCCCTTTTCTTTTTAATTGAGGTAAAAGGGGAAGGCATTGATGCAAACCTTCATTTCTTTTTTTTCTGAAAAGCATGTCTAAGCCTTTAAATAAGCTTTGATTGATGCATAAATCCTCATACTGATTTGAATTGAACAGTAAAGCATCAGAGAGAGCATGTTGATTTTAATTGAAAACTTTGAAAACCAACAAACCAGGGTACAGAAAGGAAGTAAAATAATGAACTTCCAAAGGTGAGCACTACCTAGTGAATATAAGATTTCCACCGGAGACAAACCAAAGCTTACATGACAGATTAGCTTCTCGCATCACTTTGTTAGCTGTCTCAGATGACAAATTCGTCATATCACTGCAACATATGACATTTGTAGTTTATATTTTGTGGGTCAATCTCAATGCTAGTTATATCATCCCCTTTCCTTTATTAGTTGATCGAGGTATATGTATGATTGCGTGTCAGTACCTGTCTACATCTGATATCATGACGAGGTTCTTAGTTTCATGTTGCGCAATAACTTGCACAATTCCTTCAGCAATATTTTCTGCCAGGTATACTAATGTGTCAGCTTGGAACTGTGAAACAAAAGGAAAAAATATTTCTTTGTTATTTATATGCTCCTCAAGCCGTCTTTCCTCTATCGATAGGATAGAAGTAAAAGAAGAACTCCCAGGAAAAAAGTAAAAATCTAAAAATGCACCTCGTACGTAGCACAATGTGAAAGGTATGTGCTCAGAATCAAAGCTGTCGTGCTTTCCCTCTCATCTGATCCCACTTGACATGGTTTCACATGATCAGAATTAGTAATACAACAATTTGAAACATCTATTTCTTTTATTTGACCATATCAAATGGAAGTATAAAGAGGGTAAAGTTTAATCATTTGAGCTTCATACTAAAGTTATAATTGGAGAAAAAATAAAACAATTAAGAAAATATAATTACATTTAATGTAATTATATTTTCAATAGGGAGAGCAAAGGTAGTAAAATCAGACCATCAAAAGGTGAAGTGATGACATGGGTGATGATGATTTTTGTTTTATCCCGGGGAAAATAACTAAGAACCCAGGACAAAACAGATAACCCATCCTCATATGTCTCAGGCAATGCAACAAACACCTTATCTACATCTCCCTGTGCTGCCATCAAAACCCAACTAAGAGAGTAGAAACAACCTGATAAGAAGCATATATGAAAGGATTAGAAATTTCACGTTAATAATGCGAATTCATCTCAATTTTATGAAACAAATAGAATACAATTTTTCCGTTGCCGCAAGGAGTCTCAGATTAACAAACCGATAGAATAACATACGACAAAAATTAAATATGATTCTATGAAGATCGCAGAATTTGAGCAGTAACTAACCTTAATTTGGGTAAAGTAAGTCTCAACGTGGTCAACCGAACTTTGGGTGAGGTCAACTACAGCCAATGCAAACTTCCATTGATAGACTTTCCTCTTTTAATAGTTATCACTTATCAGACCTTGAGAAATTCCTTAGCTGGTGCAGTGGACAAAAAAGGTGAACGACTGAGGACAAGAATATGTCCCATCTATAACTAGTCAAGGTCTTCCTCTTTTTCTTTAGCCTGTGTCCCAGCTCCTTTTTTTTAATTTCTTTGTACATTTGTACCTCCACGGCTCCACGCTTTTCTTCAAGTGCTTCTTTCTGTCGTGACTCGTGCGTACCTTTTCTCTTTTCTCTCGGCTGAGACGATCTCTCTTCTCTAAAAATAAATTTCAAATACAAACAACATTTTACAGTATTCAGTAATGCGCCGGTCTCAAAGCTTTCATCTTATACTCGAATATTTTAAATATTTTATTGCATCCGTATCAGATATCTGTTCCATCCGTATCCGATATAATTTGCATGTGATACTTCACTTGACAATCATAATGCATTTTTAGTTGTTGTTTTCTCACGTTGTCGTAAGATTGAAGATACTTCTCATAAAAAACATATTATCAATATATCATATTCACTCTTGTATATAATAATAGTTTTTAATATATGTATTCAATTATATATTATTTTTTAAAGTATTAAATTATTTTTTTAATTAAAATTTAATATATATATGAGGAGGGATCCGTAGCCGTCAAACTTCTAGCCGCTCGCAACCGCTTCATGGTAGCAAATGTAAATGACCGATCCAGACCATTAAAAACATTCTCCATATTAATATAGACTTGGAAACTAAATTTTACATTTTCTAAATTTTTTACTATTTTATCGGATGGATTGAAAATTTATTTATCTAACGATTTACAAATATCCAATTTTGATCCCTTCCGATAAAATAGTAAAAAAATTCCAAAAAATATAAAATTTGTTCTCCAAGTCTACATTAGTATGGAGAATGTTTTCAACGGTCCGGATAGACGATTTACACTTGATATGATGGAGCAGTTGCAAGCGGCTACGAAATTGATGGCGGCTACGGATCCCTCCTCTATATATATATATAGCCGCACTCATACTAAGATATTTTAAAATTGCCGTATCGCCGCACTCATGCAACATAGCTTCCACCTATTGGAACTTTTTTTCTTATTCTAAAAAATTAAGTATATGTCTAATTTGAAAAATTGACAGCATTATGTCTATTTTTTAATATCATTCATAAATGTTATCTAAATACATGTGTTCAGATATTCAAATTTTCAACCAAAAAATTGTAAGTAAAATTAGAACTGTGAATGCAGAGTCGGAACGTTGCATCTGAACGCAATGTTCACAAAACGCTTCTAAACGCACAGTCTAAACATAATATTCATATAACACGAGTGATCGCAGGTGTACAAGCAGAATCTGAATGCATGAAGTGTTCACAAGTACTTAGTACTGGATTAAATTCATCTCTTTTTGACAATTTGCAAAACAAAATAGTACTAACATTGTACAATTGAGTTTTGGTGAATTGCAGGTTTATACAGGTACAATAAGTTGATGCAAAGGCTCAATCATGCATGTATAAGTTATGACAATCACAATAATATCAAGATAAAGTCACTAGGGCAAAAATAGGGCATTTTTAGAGTCATGCGTTATCATAACGCATGGACAACCCGTCACAACGGGTTCTCTACCCGTCATAACGGATTGCCCACCCGTCACAACGGGTCCCCAATCTGTTGTAACTGATTGAAGAGGAGAAGTGCTGAAGACAAAGGATTTTCCAGAGGCTTGCATTGCCACAACGCATCACCAACCCGTCACAACGGGTTCCTTGATTCTATAACGCAAGAGGTGAATTTCAAGATTACAAGACTTCAAGAAGTGCCGAGCCTATATATACCTTGGGGTACAAACCAGGAAGATCAACCAAGCCCTCTCCAAGTTTTCAAGCATTCAATTGAGCATCAGAAAGAGCATTAAAGCCTTCTTCTACAACTACTTAAATCTGAGAGAATTAGAATAGCTGAAATCATATAATTGTCAATCCAAAAAAAACTTTTGCTAGCTTTGTTAGTCATGTTTGGTGTACTACATTGTATTGTTAAGTCATCCTCGTCCTTGATTGTGTTGTCAATCAGACACGTTTGCCTTGTAGAGTGTAGTAGTCACTTACATAGGTTTAGAGATCTAAGAGGTTTGCTTATGTGAGAAAAATCAAAGATAGGTTCTGTAATTGTAAAAACACTTATTGTTTAGTGGATTCGGTCTTGGAATGAAGTTATGGTTCTGGGAGTCCCATAGACGTAGGCCTAGTTAGTTTGTAGGTCGAACCACATTACATCACGTGTTCTTGTGTTCTCTTGCTCTTTTATCTTTACTCCATTTTTTTACTATACTTCCACTTTGTTATCTTGATTTGCTCAATTGCTCTTAGTACTTGCTTACTTGTGATTTTAGCTAGATGATTATGGTCCAAAAGTTTGAATTATAATTGTTAAAAATACTTCCACACTAGCACTTGAACTTAGGACCCCATTCTAACATTTAGAAAATTTCCATTTTTCTGGATTTCTAAACACAAATCTTAGATAACACTTTTGAACGGTGCATTCAGAAAATAAACATAATACGGTCATTTTTCAAATCAGGCATATACTTGTTATCTTTTTTAGAAATAAGCAAAAAATCCATCTCTTGATGAAACTGGATGAACTTTTGGTCAGAAATTGGATCCGAAATGTTTCTGAAGACTGGATCGAAGGCTAGGCGGCAAATTCGAAACTTGATTTGCTGATCATTTATGAACTGATTCACATAAAATGGCATTGAATATTACTTGCGAATAGCAAACAGCCTGGTAGTCTACTCGCAAAAATTATTTTAAAAATAATAAATACCGAAGTAATAGTAAATTGCTAGAAGTCATTTTTTAGTGAAAATTTCAAATTGTTCAATTTTTGCTCCATAATTAGAGCTACTAATTAAGCCGGACGGCCCGCAAACAAATCGAGTTATTAGGATTTGGAAAAAAACACAAATTGAATTATTCTGATTAAGGCTCTCAATGAATTGTGTTTTGAACATTTTGCGTTTCGTCACTACTACAAAAATGATTTGTAATAGCGGACTTATAAGAACTATTATAGCGAATCAAGGGGCTGCTAAATGTCTTTGAGGTTCGCTATAAAATCTTCAAGATATTATAATAGGCCTTAACCAAACCCCGCTATAATAACTTTCTATTATAGCGGACGCCCAGAAAAGGCCGCTATAACAGGTGACGATGTTATAGCGGCACTACCGAAACGCAGTTATAATAGATAGTTATTATGGTGGGGTTTAACAGAGCCCCACTATAATAGGTTATATATTAAATTAAATCATACATTGGCTGTTATAGCGGTTGTTTTGTAAAGTCCGCTATAAATTTATTAATTTTTTTATATGGAGCTGATTTCTTGTGGCTAGCCCCCAATTGCTAGCCATATCAATACAACAAATTGGTACCAACACAAATATACCAATCAAACACATCAAATTTATAGCGAAAACATATATCAATACAACAAATATCACATATATATATAACAAACGAATGTACCAATATATATCTAAAATAAACATCGAACTCACATATATACCAAATATCACATACAATACATTCTTTACATATCGCATACAATCAATATCACATACAACAAATATCACATAAAACAAATATGACATACAACACATCACAAATAATAACTAAGAAAATCGCAAAGCATTGTTTTTACTTGTTCGATATCGCTACCCAGTAATGAAGCGGAATATGGCTCGAGCTCTTGAAAAAATTAGCATTATTGTTTTAGTTCGATCACACAAATTAATTATGTGTAAATAATTCATTGGCAAATAAATTTCACACCTGTAGCTTTAACGATCTCAAGCTCGGTACATCATTGTAATGCGTCGCTATGTACAACATCGCTTGCATGACATAATATCTGCACACCCATCCATTGAGTTGCGGAGGACTCTAAAAAATTTAGAAAGTAACAAAGTAAATGTATAAAAGGCTCAAATCCTACTAAATTGCGAATGAAATTAAGTTGAGATAAAGTTTAGAATTTAGAGTTTTGTGTTTAGGATTTAGGGTTTAGATCATAAATCCTAAACCCTATAACTCTAACACTCAATTCTAAATTCTAAACCCTAAGCCCTAAACCTTAAATTTCGAATGCAAGTTCATATTTGAGATTAAGTTTAGAACACTTAAAAATCGAAAGGTGAAATATGATGACTTAGGATAATTAGAACGGTATGTTCTTAATGGGTTTTGACTAGTTTAACCAAGTACCGAGAGGTGAAGCCATAACTAGTGCAAACACGGTACCTAAATAGATATATCACTTGGTACTAAAATTTGAAAACCGTACCCTCATAATACCAAGAAATTTATTACCATACAAGTATCAACAATTGTGGATAGTATATCTTAACAAGCCTTAATTCATTTGTTAATTGAGTTAGAATTCAAACTACTTTCAGTTTTTAGTTTAAAACAACGAACAATCTAAACCTGAAACTTTTCTTTTCTCTTTTTTTTTTTGCTTAAATTAAATTTGCTTAAATCTGAAAGTCTAAGTCCGAATTGTCCATGTGAATTCGACATCTAAGTACTACAATAGACGGTTTTATACTTGCAATCTCTATCTAGCAACTAGGATTAGTAAAACTCTACATCAACTCAAGTTAGTAAGTTGGGACACTCCTTCTTAGTTGATGCTCCCGCTTGAGGGGCGAATCCCAATGTCTACGGGTAGTTTGATTGGTTTGGATATTTTGATACCTCCCGTACTATTACTATATCAAGTTACTTATTATATCTCCTTCTTTTCTATTTTGGGTTTTATCGCATCGTTCGTTTGGATAGTTTACTTTAAAATCTTTAAATGGTTAAATCAAAATATCACCTAATTTATTGTAGTGCACCTTAGTTAAATTTCCTAAGTGTGAACTAGTCCAACCTTGAATCGAATATAAATTCAATTGCTGGATCTTAATCCACACTGAGTATTTTTTATAAATTACTCACATTTCACGGTGGTTGTGGAGTCCAGGTGAGGAGCAGAAGCATTGGAGCTTTTGAAGAGGGTGTCCTATGATGGAGATCACATGCGTTTATTTTTTACTACTTTTTTTATTGTATTTTCACCAGTTTCACTATAGGATAGATAGATGAATAGTCGCCGAGGTATCAGTGGGATCATTATCTTTTTGTTTATTTATTTTCTTCCGCTTTCGCTACTCTGATACATTTTTTATATGTATAGGAAACGTTTGTGATCAATAAATTTATACTTTGTTATGTATTGTGCACTGATTTTGTTTATTAATATTATGCATTTTGATTATTCTTTAAGCCTTTCGTGTACATGTCGTCATGCACACGTGACGAGATTGAGCACATCCGACCTGCTTCTTATTTTTGGGATATGACAATTATTATATTATTATTTATGATTATGATTATGATTTATTATTATTATTATTATTATTAATATTTATTATTTATATGTTTTATTAGTGTTATAATATTTCATCATCATTATTATTATTATTATTATTTATTATTATTTTATTAGTATTATAATGTTTCATCATTATTATCGTTTATTACTATTATTATTACTATAATAATATTATTGTACTTATTGTAACTATTATATTATTTTATTTATTATAGTATCATGTTGTTAACTTGTTATCATAATTATTAACACTTCAACTATTTCAAATGAAAAGTGCTAAACAACATTTTCACTCTTTGAATAGTCAAGAATATCACTATTCTACCACTTTTCTAAAATGACACTATTTTAAATATTATTCTACTTTTATCATTATTTTAATGTTATTTCTTGATTTGACAAACAAAGACTTTTTCATAAAAGAAAAAAAAAACATATTTGTACCTCAAGTTTATACCCTGATGAGTGGTGGCCTGGTGGTATCCCTTGGCTGAAGCTTCACAAAACAAATAAATGCTATTTTCTTTGTTTGAGAAAGAAAATGTGATGGATCGACTTTATTTGCTTGTCCAATTTTTGTCGCTTTCTATGATTCTGATTCGGTTGGTGCCGCTCCTGTAGTGGGTTTTATTAAATGGCCACAGAAAGAAATGCAGATAAGGGGTTTGTTGCATTGCCTGAGACATTTGAGGATGAGTTATATATTTTGTCCTCAGTTCTTAGTTATTTCCCCAGGATTAAACAAAAATCATCATTACCATGTGGCCATGTCATAACTGATAACTTCACCATTTAAAGGTTTGTAGTTTTATTTAGTACCTTTGATCTTTTCATTGAACGTTATCTTGTAATTATATTTTTTAATCTGAACTGTCGGATTAAAATCAGACGCTCGACCGCTAGTAATATGATGCAGGAGGAATTTTGTATTATTGAATCAAGAACGTTCAATTTTAATCTGACGATTCAGATTGAGACGCACATCTTTGATGCAAAAAAAGTGCACTAGATTATATGGTTCCAGCTGGGGTTATTACTTATTAGTCGTTGACGCAAGTAATTCAAACGATGGGCTGGCTAAGCCTAATAATGGGCTGCAAGGAAAATCAATGGGCCATAACAAATCAAAACTTACTCGGCCGACCAAAGCTACTATCCGAGAATTCAGTGAAGACTCACTGACGAGTGGGGCCAAGGTGAGTAATTGAGACATCAGTGTATTTTAACTGGAGAAAGGATTGACGAGGCCGTTGAAAAGAGAGAATGTAGTTCGTTGGCGTCGGCAGCTGATTTTATTCATTTTCATCCCTTTACTTTTACTATTGACATTTTGATGTAAATTGTCGATACTATGTAACTATATAAGGCAATAATCATCTCCATGTTTTAGGGGTCATTGAGTGAATTCTAAAACCAACCAATTATCAGATTTATCAACTTTGTAATTGCTGAGAGTTATTTGAATAAAATTCTTATTAAAATTCCAATTTTATCCACTTCTTTACATTCAATCGCTTGTTCTTCCTGTTATTGACCAATTAAGGTCATAATATTTGGTATCGGAGCCTTCAGATCAAAATCTCGGAGACATTTTTTCTTTTGATTTTACTACATTGTTTTATGTCCAAAACTAGACAAAAATCCATGGATGCAATACATCATGAACTTCGTCAGAGACGCGAAGATTTTGCTAAATCTCAAGATGCTTTGGCTCATAAAATAGCTAAGCAACTTCAGATCATTAAACTCGACATTACAGAGACTTCGATGAGAAATTGGCTTAAGCTGATTATAGGTGGGACGCTATATTTCGAGGTCATAACGCTCGATTAGATGATGAAGAGGCTGCGACATCATCCACCCGTTTTGCTCTCACCAATCCAGGAGGTAATCGACCTCGTCACAATGGGGGTGACATCCATCCTAACAACATATTGCTTCTACCTAGATCTGATTGTTCCTTATTTACTGGCCTTAACCCTCTTGAGTGGATATGTAAGATTAACTCATACTTTGAACTTTATCATGTGCCTGCTCAACATAGAGTTCAACTTGCCACCTTATATTAAGGGCTAATTTTGTAGTTTAACATCATATCTAAGACAATTGAGGCTTAAACTTAGATTAGACCTTTATTTAACTAGGACCTAAGGCACATACAAGGTTAAGACCATACTAGATCGAATTATTTCGCAATTACGCAACTCATAAAATGATTTGATAAAATCTAACACAACCCTCTAAGTAATTAGGCTTACTTCTAATTTGTATTACTGCTTAGATGTTTCTTTTGATTTGGAGCTCAATTCTCAATTTCACAATATCAAATTAAAACTCTAAGATATGAAATAGTAAAAAGAAACAATAACAACAAACAATTAAAACAAACAAATTTTAATACAAATAAGCAAGTTTCATGGTTACAAACGCTAATCCTAAAGAGGTGTTTAGACTCTCATAATAGAAACAAAAACAAGAAAATACATGAAAAACCTAAAATTATCCCCTTATTTCTTCCCATTAACAAAAAGTAATCCTTATTCTAAACTTACCAAAATGGCTCTCAAAATAGATCTTTGCAACTTGCGAACTTTTGAAAAGTCTGATGATCTTCTTGTGCTTAGTATGGATGTTTGCGACCCACAAAGATGTGGAATTTGCACTCCTTCAGCTTTGCTCGAAATCCTGGGCTCCAATTCGAGGTATGTTTGGCTCGATTCTTCTTGTATATGCAAAGAAACATAAAAATATACAGTATCATGAACTTGCATATTTTAATCCTAAACTAACCTAAATTAAACCTGAAACGATATGAAACTTGATCAAATTATAACAAAAACCCTCGTGCGTGGAATTATACAATTTGGACTTGTCAACGTAAAAATAAGCATTTACTTGAAATGACTCGAGTTCTTTTATTTCAAAGCAATGCTTCCAGAGTATTGTTATGTCATTTTAATTGCAACATATCTAATTAATAGATTTTCAGGTATAAATCTAAATTATAATAGTCCATTAGAAATTCTTCACAACCGAAAACTTGTAATTAATCACTTAAAAGGTGTTTGGATGCACATGCTATATACATAACAACAAACGAGATAAATTGAATTACACTTCAATCAAAACTAGTGTTTGGGATATTCTACACAAAATGGGGTATAAATGCTACGCCATACAAGTAAAAAAAATGTACATTTCAAGAGATGTAACATTCCAAGAAAATGAGCCGCATGTCAAAAAAATTGAAACACATGAACCAAAAAATATTATTACTTTTTCTCAAATAAATTATCCGAAAGAAGATATTACTGAACTTTAGGATGAAAATCTAGTGGTAGGTGAACCTGGGCAGGATAATGAAGAAATAACAAATATTCAAGATGAAGAAATGAAAATTCCTCAAATTCAAGAGGAAGGAATTATAGAGGAAATTTCCTTGAGAAGGTCATAAAAAATACGTCAATCCTCAACTAGATTAAGAGACTTTGACATATAAGGTATGCTATCTAATTCAAGATTTTTATTTCACATATATAAAAATGTTACTCTAGACTATAATGCTTCTTAACCTCAATCTCAAAAGAAAAAGAACCTACCACAAACCAAGAAGCCATGAGAAACCCCATATGATGCAAAGCCATGAAAGTGATCGAATTTCTATTTTTTTTTTATGAATTGAGATAAGAGATACTCAGATCATATAATAAATTTAGAAACCCCGAAGTAGTTATTAGTTGTATAAACATCCAACCTTAATATATCATCCTGCATTTAAGGTTCCTACTTACAAAAGACCCAATAAAAATGCAAAAATAAAAAATACACAAAGAAAGAACAAGAAGAAAATATAAATTTTCATTTTAGTCCGCATCGATTGTTCCAATATTAGTCTAACTAGTTATAACCAATGAATTTTCAATTGTTATTTGGTGCTTTGGTAAGAAAAAAAAAGAACACATCGATCTGATAAGTCATTGTTTGCTGCCTTGCATACTTCACTTTCATCTTTTTCCCATCATTTCAATCTTTGAAGGATAATATTGCCCAAGTGATGGGGATGTATGATCTTTAGTCTTGACAGAGTTTCGGAGTTGAATTATTCTATGTATTTAGTCAAATTAATTTATCTAACGGTAACCCAGATATCTCATTTTTGGTAAGTCAAATAAGTAAGTTCATGCATGTTCCTAGAACACCTCACCTTGATGCTGTAAATTAAATTTTAATATATCGAAAGGGTTCTCCCGAAAAGGGAATTTGGATGAAAAATAATAATTCTAACGATATATGTGGCTATTTCGATGCAGATTGAACCAAGAGTTTTGATCGAAAGTCAATTGCTGCATTTTGCACATTTGTAGACGAAAATTTAGTCACATGTAAAAGCAATGAACAAATGTTGTGGCTCGCTCAAACGCCAAAGCGGAGTATCGAGCCATGACATCAATCGCTTGTGAGTTGATTTGGATTAAACAACTTATAGCGAACCTAGGAATCAAAATGCCAATGAAGATGCTTTCTGATAATCAAGTCACAAGACATAATGCTTCAAATCATGTATTTCATGCGAGAACAAAATACATTGAGGTGGATTGCCACTTCATATGAAAAAATGTTCAATTCAAAGAAATTGAAACTCATTATGCGAATATCAATTGACGAATGTCTTCACTAAAGAATTGGAATCCAAACCACTCGTAGAAAATATGAGCAAGTTGAAAATGATCGACATCTACATATCTAACTTGAGGGGGTGATGAAAATAATAAAATAAAATAGAAAAAAGGAGAATTAACTTTAGGGTCATAATTGTTTAAATAAAGAGGAGCTAATATTCTTATTTAGAAAAAAAAGAAGAAAGTGACACAACTCTCAAATTTAATTTTTTTTTGGCAAATGACCGTTAGGAAAAAAACATAGTTTTGAAAGTTAGACGCAGATACGGCTGTCACACGCACGAAATGATCATGCAAATACACTCTTGCATCTTACGTTGTGTTTTAAGAGCGTAAGGGTTTTGTTGTTGCGTCTTACGTCACGTTTAAGAAAATTTTCTTGCATTTGCATGTACGTTTAATTAAACGTGCAAAACGTTAATTTTTTTGTACGTTTAACTTGCTACTAACAATGCACAATTGAGCCAAAATATTTATGAAAAGCCCATGAAAAAAGGAAAAAAATACATGTAAACCCACATCAACAACAAATCAAAACATAAGTACATAACATGTTATGATTAAAACTTAAAAGTAATTATTTCAAACCATAACATTAATTATTTCATACTTTCAGGGTTGCAAACAAAACCTCCTGTAAACCTATAGGCTATAATCTTATATAAACAAAACGAAAAATAGGAGTAAAACCTATACAAAACAAACCTATAGAAGTCTAGAAGACAAAAGTCCTTCCTCAATTAGGACTTCTATCCCACTACCATGACTTGGCCCATTCAAATACGTGTTCATCACTGTCCCAATCGTCATCCAAGTTCTGAAGCGAATCCTAATCAGTACCATCTCCATCTGTATTCATTATGAACATGTTAGTGATAAAAAAAGTTCTTAGTAGTAGTTAATTAGTGATAAATAAATTGTATTTCTTACTATCAGATAGATGAGAGTCACATGATTCATATGGAGAGTCCCACAATTCGTTCTCCAATACAACCTTGGCCTTCCTGCTTCTTTTGGTTTGTCCGATACCTCTTACTCTTACGGGAACTCCTGCTCTTTGCCTTAACCTTGGCCTTTCCCTTGGGTTGTGGTTGTAGCTGTGGCTATGCTGGCTGTTGTGATTGTGCTGACTGTGGCTTCTTGCAAAGCACCCAGTCGATCTCCCTCGCCACCCTCTCCAACTTGGGGGTACGCCGTATGGTACCTGTGGATATGGTAGAGGAGGCAGTCGACCACGTTTCTCGCTAACATAAGCGGATCCATCTGTTTCAAAGAAAGATTAAATCAGTGCAATTCTAATCCCAAAATTCTAAATCATAAATCCTAAACCAACTCATCAGTGAATATACCCTAAATCCTAACACAAATTTGACTGAATTTTGGACTAATAACTCATTAAGTGCAATAATTTCAAAATTTTATATTGAACTTTGGACTAATTGCAAAGCAATCATTTTTAATTTTGAACTAATAACTACTAAGAAAAGTTGCGTTAAAATTATTTTGTATTGAACATTAGAATTATTTTGAACTAATAACTATTAACTACTAATGAACTAAGAGAAATCTTAAGAGAAATGAAATATGAAATTATCTTTCCCTTGGAGAAATAGGAGATCGCGTCTTCTAAACAGAATACTGAATAGTGAATACAGATGAAGGAGACGCGGCATGTTTTACAAGGTGGAGACTTAGGAGGGAAATGAAAAGGCATTAAAAATGCTAAAAGACACTAAAAAGACATCATAAGTCTAAAAAACACTATATCAACATTCTTTAATCACTATCTTGTAACTTTAATCTCGGGGACATCGATATTTTCATTATTTTATTTTATTTTATAACTTTGCAGATCGTTTACCGCCTAAGAAATGCGAACAAGCGATAATTTTATATGATTTTATAACTTATATAAGCATGATTTTATAGACATAACGTAATAAACGTTTAAAACGTAACGTAAGTGACCACTTGTGTTTGCGTTGCGTTTAGCGTAACAAAAATCATTTGCGTCTTACGTTGCGTCTAACAGAAACAAAAATTTCTTGCATTTAACGTTACATCACGGCGTAACGAAATGTAAAAACATGCAAAACGTGTTGTGCTGACAGTCCTAGATGCGGATGTTATAAAAACCTCATTTCACATTTCTATAAAAAGTAATATGTTTCCAATAAAAAAGAATAACAATTTTCATCATTCGAAGCTCTAACTTCTTAACAGAAATTCAAAAGGAAAATAAAAACTGTTGATACGTGTTTGGGAAAAAAAAAGGGAAGACCTTGACCGAGGAGATTTGATTGAAGCATTTTGAAAGATGGGACCTTTTCTCCAACTCACTCGTTCAATGTATCGTCCATTAGACCAGCTAAGAGGTTTCTCAAGATCACCTAACTATTACAAGAGGGCAATCTATCAATGGAAGCTTGCATTGGCAGATGTTGACCTTACCTGAAGTTCCGTTAACCACGTAGAGACTTGTTTCATAAAAATTAAGGTTAGTTACTCCTAAATTCTGCGATCTTCTTAGAATCAGATTTAATTTGATGGTATGCTATTCTATCAGTTTGTTAGTTTGAGACTCGTGACAAGGAGGATATTAGAGCAAGTTGGTTCTATCAATGTTGCGTTGACTTAGCAGATTATACCTTTCTCCTTGTTTTACCTCAAGTTGTATACTCTGGTGGGATAGATTACCAGGAGCTTCAAAAAGCTAGTAAGTTGTATAGTATTTGTTTCAGGAAAAAAAATGAGATCAAATTGGCATTTAACTTGAAAAAAGTATTAGTCGTTTCGTAAGCTTCTGATCTGGTTGCTTCCAATCTCTCAGTTGGGTTCGATGCCAGCACAGAGAAATGAAGATAAGGTGTTTGTTGCATTGCCTGAGACATATAAGGATGGGTTATCCGTTTTGTCTTGGGTTCTTAGTTACTTCCGGTGGTGGAACCAGCGGGAAGGTCAGAGTGGCCCCGGCCTTCTCTTTGGCCCAAAAAAATTTGAATTCTTAGTTAATTTTTTAATTAAATTTAATTAAATAGTAAGATTTTAGTTAAAATTTTGATTAAAATTGAAAAATATTAAAAAATTGTATAATTTGATCAAATTAAATTTTGACACTTTATAACATTAAAATTAGACTATACATGCAAATCGATCCTTCTAACTCGGTGTTCTGATTTCGCTCCTGATTACTTCCCCCGAATAAAACAGCAATCATCATCACCCATGTCAGAACTTCACCTTTCAATGGTCTGATTTACTACTTTTGCTCCCCCACCCTCCTTTTTTTGCCTCGATACAATAGAAAAGGAAAATTCCACCAATAATTGACAAGTTCATCAATAAAAGCTTTCCAAATTTGTTAGAAATATAGGTGGGATATATTGTTAGATGCAAATTATGTAGTTGATTATCAATGTAATGAGAATAGGAGATATTAGTGGAGATTAGAGTTGGAGATGTTTAGAATAATAGTTGAATCAAGGTTATAAATAAATTCTTGTATTTGTAATCAAAACACAAGATCAATACAATTTATTTCTCTCAATCCCTCTTTTATATTTCCTATTATGGTATCAGAGCCAAAGTTCTGGAATTAGACTTGCGTCTATTCCAGAAATCATGATCATATTTTCATTCTATTCCACTCAATAAATCAAGATATTCCAAGAATAAACCTTTATTACAGAATAAACCTTTCTATTCCTTTATCTTCCCATTTTATTCCTGTCTATTCCCACTCTATTCCTATTGTCACCTTATTCCTTTCTTTTTAGAGACAAGAATCAAGATCGAGACCAAGTCGATCTCGTACCCTAGTCGAACAGAAACCCGAGGAATCGATCTATCTCCTAACTATTCTGTCAAGCTCTCTCCCGATCAGATCAGATCGATCTGTCAAGCTCATACCACTGCTGCTCGCCACTTCCAACTTCTTCTTCTCGACCGAGGCAACACACAGCGCGCAGCTACCGCCGAAGATTTTGCTCCACGGGTTGTCTACTTGCACTGACAGCTCAGATCTCCGCGCCAGATCGTGAGCGCCACACTGATCTTCACGCGTCGCGCCAGATTCTGACAGCAACAACGAAACTCTGAGTTGCGAAGGTTTCTTCATCGCATTCCAGTGCTAGTCGGAAAAGATCCCGCAAGAGAGCATCTGCTTCAATCACTGCTCAGATCGAGAGCAACATCTGTCAGCTCAGATCGCCGATCCGCCAAAGAAACCTCCATCGAGCATCAGAAATCTTGCTCTCTGCTTGATCTCTCTCTCACAGCCAGAGCCGCACCACCGTCGATCTCTGCTCAGATCGAGAGCGCCACAACCTCAGCAATCCAAGCTCATCGTGATCGATCTTATAAGATCAAAATCGATCTGCTCCGCCTCACACAGCGATATCAAACCTCTGCAGTCTCATCTTCTAAGGAGGCAATAGCTCAGGTGGATCAGTTCTTAAGGGAGGCGCTAGAGAAAACTCGAGTTGTTCCAGCATCTCTGCCTCGTTTGATTTGCCTAGATCGGATCGGAGAAAATCTGCCTCGTTTGATTCGGTGTAGCAACAGATCAGTGCAGTACTGCAGTGATCTCCACCGCCTATCAGGATCTCATTTCTTTTACTTGATTTCTTTCTGTTCTCTTCGTCTGGGCTGATGTCGAAAGCCCACTGATCACCATTCCATTTTATTTAGTCTGGTTTTAGAAGCCCATTTCAAAATATAATCATGCATTTGTACAAGCCTGGTTCGACATTGATTCTTTAGTGTCCTTGATTTTGGAATGACATCTAGGGGTGTCAAACGAAACGGAATTTCCGTCTTCTGTTCCGTTCAGGTGGTAGTGGAACAGGAACAACAGAGATGAGCTCCACCGTTTCGATGACGGAACAGAAGACGAAACAGTTTTCAGTAACGTTTTAAAAACGGAACGCAGACGAAACAGGGTGCTTACGTTTCGTTTCTATCATTTCTTCTGTTCATAATTCTATATCCCTCCGATTTGTTTTGATTGCAGCGCGACAGAAAGAATAGAGATGCAGAGGGATAAAAGTTGGAACCCTAGACTTCGTCATTTCCGCCGCTCTCTTTCAATCTTGCTCCTCTTTCTCTCGCATGTGAGATCTTTTCTCTGTCTCTCTTTCTCCTTCCCGATGGCCTGGTGCCTGACAATGCCTTGTGGCTTGTGCAGTTGTGCTGATGTGCAACAGCCCCGTCGACCCATGCGTGACGGTGGCCTGTCTAATATGTTCCCCTAATCCTTGTCATTTCTCGTCGTTTCTCCATAATCTCTCGCTAGATCCGTGCAATAGGAGGCGTAAAGTACTGATCGACGATCTAATCTCGTGTTTCCAGTCTACTTGTCTTGCGTGGGGCTAAGATTATGGCAGAATGGTAGTATATTTGACGGATATTTTTATGGCTCGAGGCTGAGAGACTCTTGATGGGATCGTTGATCAGTACTCGTCGCCACCATGCGTGTGCTCTTAGCAATCATGATTTTTGGAGATGCTTTGCCTATATATTGGGTATTGAGGGAACGAGATAGAGAAGAGAGACAGAAAGAAAAAAGAAAAAAAGAGAAGAGAGACAGAGAAAGAAAGAAAGATAGATAGAGAGAGGCAAGTGAGCAGATCCTTCTGTTGCTGGTAAGTTTCTTCTACTTTGTAATTTTTTTACATAATTTTAATTTTCTTTTCTTCGATTTTGGACTTTAATTTGGTTTTCTCTCTATGCATGTGTAGGTTTTGAACTTTGTTAGGTGTTGGCTGTGTAATGGCTCAAGTTGTCGACATTGCATCTGAGCCTGACATCTCAGATGACGAGTATGTTTTTTTCACTTTGTTATTTTCTGTGAAATGTTGATTTGTGTGTGGAGCAATGGTCATCGAACCACTGCCTTATTCTGTGAAATTCTTGCTTCTGTGAAATGCTTGCTTGATTATGTGAAATGCTTGCTTATTAATTGAATAGAACTTGATTGTTACTCTTTGAATGATGCTGGCCACTTGAAACTTTGAAATGATTTGCCAGCACAAGACTGGTTGCTTGTGTGAATAGAACTTGATTGTTAATGCCAGTCTTGCTTGTGTGAATAGACTGGTTGCTTGATTAAAACTATGTGACTGGCAATTACTTGGCTCTTATTAAAACTTGTAGATGCAGTTTCAATAATTGCAGCTTGTTATGCCAGTCTCTAGTTTTAATAATTGATGGCTTGATCAAATGCTTTAATAAGGCACCCCTGATTGCTTGCTTGTTATAGTATGGGGCTAGATCCAAACTTTACCCCTGAAGAGATCCAAAGAATACAAAATGATGCCCACATTGCTGATACACAAGATCCTGGTGCACTTGCAACGGCACCTCAGGATCAAGCTGATGAACCCACCCCAAAGAGGAAATTTAGAGAAAGAATGACCTCTGAGTATTGGGAGCATTTTGCAAAGAGTGCAGTTAATAAAAAAACTGGTTATTAACTGCACTGGTTTTTTGTGGACATGTTTTTCCAATGGGAAATTCAAGGGGCACTGGTTCTCTGAAGCATCATATCAAAAACTCTTGCAAGAAATGTCCCTCCTCAAAGAGGCATAGACCAGATGCCCTTCAAAAGCTGCTCCTTGCTGGCAGGACCAAAGGTATGATATTTTCTTCAATTATTTATTTAATTCTTTTTGTGCATTGCTTTATGAAAGTCTAATTGGATCTATTCTGTTATTTCAGAAGGTCTTGCTGCTTGGGAATTTGATCAAGATAAGTGTAGGAAAAGCTTTGCAATAATGGTAATTGTGCATGAGTACCCCTTTAATTGTGTGACCCACTATTACTTGAAAGTGTTCTTAAGTGACCTACAACCAAAGTTCAAGTTAATGTCCAGAAATACTCTTAGGACTGATTGCATAAGAATCTATGAACAAGAAAGAGATGAACTGTATGAATTGATAGGAAGACTTGATTGTAGAGTAAGTTTTACCAGTGATTTGTGGACCAATAAAGGTGGTGATAGGGGTTTCATGGCACTAACCTGCCATTTCATTGATGATGGTTGGATCCTAAGAAAAAGAATACTTAATTTCACCTCATTGCCATGTCCACACACTGGCAAAAACATTGCTCAGGCAATTTTGGACAAGTTGGTACTTTGGAACATGGATAAAAAAACATTCAGTCTTGTGCTTGATAATTCAAGTGCCAATGATGCTTGCATCAAGGAGTTGTTGAGTGGCACACATATGAAGGATGTACTTCCTGCAAAAGGTGAAGTTTTTCATCAAAGATGTGGCTGCCACATCTTGAACTTGATTGTTCAAGATGGGCTTGCTATGCTTTCAGATGAGATTAGCAATATAAGAGAAACCATGAAGTACATCCATAATTCACAGGCAAGGATGGAGAAGTTTAAGTTGGCAATAGCTCAGGTCTGATTTATATTGATATATATCTTGTTGTGCTTTATATTGATATATATCTTGTTGTGCTTTATATTGATATTTTATCCTTGTTTTTGTTTACTAGGCTGAAGCTCCAAACTTGAAACCAGCATGGAATGTTCCCACAAGGTGGAATTCAACCTACCTTATGCTGGAGTTAGCCTTGAAGCTCAAACCAGCAATTTGTAGGTATGCTGCTCTTGACAAGAAGTTCACTTATAACCCATCTGAGTTAGAATGGAAAGCAGTTGGGACTTTAGTTGAGTATTTGAAAGTGTTTTATGATGCCACATTGAAGTTAAGTGGCACCAAGTATCCCACCATGAACCTTTACTTTACTGAATTTTGTGAGGTTTGTCTTAACATTAAGAAAATGGAGGCAAGTCCCTATCCTTTTGTTGTAAAGATGGGCAATGCAATGTTTTCTAAGTGGGATAAGTACTGGCAGAATGGAAATACTTTATTAGCCATTGCTTGTGTTTTTGATCCAAGATGTAAGATGCATGTTGTTCAGTACTATTTTAAAATGATGTATCCTGAGAAGTGGGAGAACTTTATTGCAAACTTGAAAGCTTGCATGAATACCTTGTTCTTGGAGTATTTGGGGACAAACTCTAAACAAGCATCTGGAAGTTCATCACAACATGAGAGGTACTTGTTTGATTTTACTCTAAACATGCTTGTTTGATTTTACTTGTTTGCTGACATGACTTTACTTGTTTGGTTACAGGGGGGAAACATCAACAATATCTGGTAGTGTCACTGTCAGTGACACAAGAGCCGGGTTGAATGATTTCATTCATGGGATGAAAAACACTAAACCTGACAAATCAGACATTGAGCAATATCTGGAAGATCCACTTGATGATACCAGCTTAGAGAGTGATTTTGACATCCTAGCATGGTGGAAACTTAATGTCCCTCGATATCATGTCTTGACTCGGTTAGTTCGAGACATCCTTGCTGTCCCAATATCGACAGTTGCATCAGAATCAACCTTCAGTACCAGTGGTAGAACATTATCACCTGCTAGAAACTCTTTGAATGATGAGAGCATTGAAGCTCTCATCTGTGCACAAGACTGGTTGCGTGCTTCAGTCATAGGTAATCCTCTTGGTTTTATTTTATTTTATGTTCTTACCATTGTTGTTAATTTATCATACATAGTAAATAAGTAGCTTAGTTTTCTTCTCTGGTTTGTGTAGAAAAAGGTGTAAAAGTTGGGGGTGCACTATGGACCAATGATGACTGATGAAGTGCAAACTGATATGTAGCAGTGGAGATAACATGTTGCTGCTGGATCAGTAAAGTTGCTCTCTTTGAAATTTAGATGTTGTGCTTTTGTTAGTTGGCTTTTGAGTTGTTTTGCCAACTTATGTTACTTGTCAGTAGATTTTATGGGTGTAATTTAGGATGCAGCCTGGAGAAATAATCTCTTTGGCTCCTTAGATCTCAAGTCATGATTCAGTGATGATACAATGTTTTTATTTCTTTTATGTTCAGCCATTGGTCGAGATAGGTAAAATCTGAGATGAGAGCTTGAGATCTAGGTTGAAGACTTGAGATTATTATCTGGGTTTGATCAAACTTGTAAGACTTTTGTGTTGTGAGTTCTGAAGTAGTGAAGTTCATGTTTTGATTCATCTGGAAATTGAATGTGTAATACTCTGTCGCTGAGATCATTTTCTTCTGTTGGCTTTTGCAAGTTCAAATTTATTAGCGTTATTCCGTTTGTTACGTTAATTGTGAACGGAACATAAATGCAACAGTAAATCATTCTGTTTTCTAAACGTAACATAACACACAACCAATTTTCGTTACGTTTTTTCAACGGAACGTAAAACGCAAACATCAAATTTCGTTATGTTTCATTCGTTTGACACCCCTGATGACATCAGCAAAGACAAAATGGAAATAAACAAAAGATATCAATGCATTCTTTGACCTGTGAAGCCCCTCGATCTATCACAGATTCAGAATTCACCCAATTTTTCACAACAAGCCCCTCAATCTTAATTAAAATTCCAATTGAAGCCAAATCGAAATGAGCTCCACTCTTCTTCTTTTTTCAAGTGCCATTGAGCTAAATGAGCAAATGAATCAATAAGCCAAAAGAGCCATTGAGATTCTTTTTTTTTGTTCAAGAAGACTCAAACGAGCTTCTATGAACACATCTTGAGCCAAAAGAGCTCATTCTCTCTTTCTTCTTGGAGACTCAACATACAATTTGGCGATTCAAGATTGTGCTATCAAGGCATTTGCAAGGCAAGCTCAACATGCGTACTGCACGATGAGCTTGAGGGGGATGTTAGGAATATAGGTTGGAGATATTGTTAGATGCAAATTATCTAGTTGATTATCAATGTAATGAGGATATGAGATATTAGTGGAGATTAGAGTTGGAGATGTTTAGGATAATAGTTGAATCAACACCACTAGAATTTCAGGCTTTAATACCGGCAAAATTTACCATTTAATAGCGGACTAAGCCCTGCTATTAAAGAGGGGGGCTATAAAAGGTTTGGAGGGTCCGCTATAGATTATGTGAGCATCTATAGCGGACGTAACAGTCAAGCCGCTATTAAAGGCTCTTTCTATAGCGGACTGACAGAAAATTCCGCTATAAAATACCAATATTCTATAGCGGAGCTTGTTCGCAACCCGCTGTTAAATCCTACATTTAATAGCGGACAGCTTAGCAAAGCCGCTATAAATAAATATTTTATAATTAATCTTTCTTATTTTATGTGTAAACTTTCTATAGCGGATCACCCTTAGGTCCGCTATTAAAGATAGAACTAAAATATGTTTATGAAGATTTTCTTTGGCTAGTCCCAATTTGCTAGCCATATAAAATCAGCATTAATCATGCACACACACACACATATATATATATCGAACAATATAACAAACAAATTAACAACAATCCACAATACACACATATATAGCAAACAATAATATATAACAAACACATACATTCATTTATCGTAACAACAATTGTTTCTAAAAAAACACAACTACATAATCTATTTTCAAAGTATAACATGCATGTATCTCAAAGTTACAAAAAAGTTCAACCAAGTTACAAATTGTAACTAATAAATTCGCAAAGCATTTGTTTTACCTGTCCAATCTTGCTTTCTGAATAAGATTGCGGAAATGGACGAAGCTCCTGCATAAAATAAATAAAAATATGTTATGCTTGTTTGTAACTTAATTAAAGACATTTTGCATTCTCAACTTCTAATTTAATTGGTACAAGAGTAGTAAATTCTAAATTCTAAAACTAAACCTTAAATTGTAAAATCTAAATTCTAATCTCTAGTTTTGTGCAAACATAATTGGTACAATCAAAGTTAAAAAGACTTAAATGTTTATAATTGAGTCAAACTCTAGTTTTGTGCGAACTTACCAACAATGCATAATTTTATGCACAAACATAACTGGTACAAGTATTTAAAAGACTTGAAGGTTTACAATTTACGATTCGAGATTTAGGGTTTAGGTAAAAGACTATATTTAGTTGGAATATAGATGATGCAAGGCTACAAATACAAATAATAATAAACCCTAATTCCGAAACTTAAACCCTAAATTCTAAATTCTAAATTCTAAACCCTAACCCCTAGTTTGTGCTAACATAATTGATACAATTAAAGTTAAACTTAGCATAAAAAATAAGTAAGAGTTTACCTTGAGCTTCAGCGCTCTCAAGTCTGATGCATCCGAATAGTCGGACGCTATTTGAAGCATTGATCGCATGACATAGTATCCACACTCCCAAGCGTTGGGTTGCGGAGGACTCTACAAAATTTGAAAGTAACATGCAAATAACAGTAAATGCCCCAATCTTATCATATTCATCTAATTGTAAATGTATTTCATACTAAGTTAAGAACACATACCTTAACATAATTGAGATCGAATTTGCTGGTTTTGCTCGACCCCTGTGCTTGAAATCTAAGCCGCAATGCTCTATATAAATTAACTAAAGTCAAAAATTAATATAACTAATAATATGTACTAAACTTTTCGTAAAATTAGGTAACTTACGCATTCAAGGCTCTAACGACATCGAGTTGCTTATTTGGTGCATTAAGAGAATCAATTTGATAAATCTGCAACGATGAGATTTGCAGAACTAGAAGATGCCAATGACCGCTACAAGTCATATAATATAGTTAGTTTCTAGATGTAGAAAAATAAGTTGTTGTTTTTTGAAATGAAAATTATTCGAACCCTTGAATGGACGGCACATAAACGATCGAGTTGGGATCTTCGAGTCTAACAAAGAATTGAGCAATGTAATTCACCGTTGACGAGTAATCGTTCAACACCCTTGTTTCCGAGCACAAAGTGGGATGAAGATAGAAAAACTTAGCGTCAATCCCAAATCCCGCAAGATAACTCGCAAGACACCTGCATTATGTATACATCACACACACACACACACACACACACATATATATATATATATATATATATATATATATATATATGAGCTATGCTATTATGCTTCAAGAAGCAAAAGGGAGTTATGCTTCACATATTCTCAACCATCCGATTTCATCATGACCAATCCTGAACTGTGGACCTAGAAAACTTGAAATTAAAAGCCAACAAACCACATACTTAACCAAATTTTAATATATGAGTGATTGGAGAATTACGTCAAAAAGCTCAAATTACATAGAAGCCCTAAAAGCTACCGAATCGATTGAAGAACCCGCGGTTGGTTTCGTTAAGCCGACTGAATCAAAGAGTGGTACTGCTACCATAATCAAACAAAATAACACCATAATCCAACTCTTGGTGAGACTTACTGAAAATTTGGAGGATTCTAAAGAAGCTATTAGAAGTATCAGGCAAGTCGTAGCTGATCAAACGTCAGCCGGGACGAGTGCTGATATAACTAATACCATTGACGAGTTACAAAAGAATTTAAAGAAATTGAGTTTAGGTGAACCAATCCCTAAATCAAAGAAAAAGGAGGTACCATTCTACGTCTTCAAAGATCCACTAAAAATTTTTTGAAGAAGAGAAAAAGAAATTAAAATGAACACAACGCGTACTGAGACTGTGATGGAACCACGACCATCTATCTCGGAACGAGAACAACAAAGCCATAATGAGAATCAAACTCCAACAATTGAGGATCAAATCCGAAATTATAGACGTAGCCAGAGACTACGACAAGAAATACAAAGAAGGTTACCCGGAAGGAGACAAATCGGGTACAACAGGAGTTTGGAGAGCCAACTGAATCCTGACGCAGAATTAAACATATCTCAGTTCAGAAGAGCACAGTCAGTACCAGCAGAGACACTTTACCAAGATGGCTGGACTGCTACTCAACATAGGGTATACCAACATTATTCTGACCAACGAATCCTCGTAACTAATGGACAACAGTTAGAATTACCATTTATTACCCAACAAAGTTACGAAGAGATACAAAGATCAGGATTTCAACATTTACACCTAGGATTAATAATGATAAGATTATATACTCTACATCGTAGAGAAGCAGGTGTAAACGCCCTTGTAGTGGTGAGAGATACCCGGTGGGCAGACGATAGATCCATAATTGGAACAATGGAGATGGATTTAACTACCGGAACCCAACTAGCATACCTAGCACCAAATATGATGCTTAGTATAGCTGATTTCTTTAACCATATACAGTTGGTAGTTCAAACACATGGGTATGAAAACTGGCAAGCTGGAGAGAGTAACCTATTATTAACAAGATCATTAATAGGAAGACTGTCTAATACGAGTTATACCAGCTTTAGATATAATGTACAAAGAGTTTCGAATTACCTAACCAGTAGAGGTGTCCAAGCGATCTCTGGACAATCACATACCACAGAAGGATTAAGGGGATCAAGATGGATTATTAGACCACCGCATGTAGCAGAGGTGCAACATCCACAAGACGCTATGATTCGCACGAGATCAAACAAAACAATTTCATTAAAATTCAAAAATTATGCGGCTACACAACCATCTCAGGGACCAACAGTTGGAATTAACGATGAAGAACAACTGTCAGAGGAAGAAACAGCCTTAGTACTGTTTGTAAACGTGTCCGATGATGAATTAGAAGATGAAGAAGACGATGACACGTACTGGGGAGCTATTCAGCTAACCGCCAGTTTGGCTGAAGTAGAAGTGAAACAAGATGGTCCTATATGGGACCAAAGTGATGAAGAAAACGAAGAGGATTTCATAAATCCTTTCGCGGAAGGTGGTGGAGATAAGAACAAGTCTTCTTTTGAAACCGAAACTGTATACGTTTTGGGACAAGAATTAGAATTTGATTATCCTATACTGAAACAATTTCTTGAAAAACCTGTTGTCCAAAACACAGTTTTATCTTCATCGATAACATCAAATTATAATCTACCCCCCGAGCCAACGATGGGAAGAATAAATTACCCACCAGGTAGATTAAGAAATGATGATGAATCATCAGGAAGTAGATTCATGCAAAGACCAAGAAGTCTACCCGGAGGAGTCGGATCACACCAAAATGAGCAGTGGAACTTACCAACTGCCATGCAAAAGCAAGGTGCAATGTTAGTCTTGCTAGAAGATATTGGCTTATACAATGATGTTATTTCAAGATGGGAATCAATAACGTTAAACCTAATAAGTGAAAGAAACTTTGATAATAATAAAGCTAAAATACAATTCATCGAAAACTTATTAGGCGAAGTAGAAAAGAAGATCTGGATCCAATGGAGAATGGCCTTTGAGGCTGAATACTTAGCCTTAGAAGCAGTGGCAGATGATACGCAAAACGTAATATCTCAGATCAGAAGAGTATTAATTCTGGAAGATCCATATCAGGGAACTACTGATGAACAGGACAGAGCGTATCAGGATTTAGAAAGGCTATCATGTGAACATGTGAAAGATTTATTCTTTTACATGAATGATTTTAAAATATTAGCGGCAAAATCAGGAAGAATATATATATCCCCCGAACTATCTGAAAAATTCTTTAGAAAAATGCCACCGCTAATTGGGAAAGAACTTGAACAAGCTTTTCAAAAGAAATTCCCAGGAAATACAGTTGGGGTAATCCCCAGAATCCATTTCTCGTATCAGTACCTAGCCGAGATGTGCAAAAAGGCTGCGTTACAAAGAATCCTGAAGGACTTAACGATATGTAACAAAATACCCATCCCAGGATATTACCAAAATAATAGAAAGAAATATGGGTTAAGAAAGGCTAGAAATTACAAAGGAAAACCTCATGATTCACATGTGAGGGTATTTAAAAGAAAGCACGCAGAAAGGGTACGTAAATGCAAGTGTTTTATCTGTGGAGAAGAAGGACACTTTGCTAGAGAATGCAGGAATAAGAAAGGCAACATAGTAAGAGCCGCAGTAATGAACGATCTGGATTTACCAGATGATCTCGATGTTGTCTCAGTAGATCTAAACGAACCGGACAGTGATGCAATCTGCAGTTTGTCAGAAGGAGAAGCAGGTAACACAGAATATCAGGTACGAACTTGTTTAGAGGAATTACCTATGGAATCAAACCTGATGCTACAAATAACAGACTTTGGCTGGAGAAGCAAAGTCGAATTACCCGAAAAACAAGAATCTTGTGAGCATAATTTTGAAGAAACAGAAGTTCAAAGGAGTTGTAGCTTCTGTAAATTAACAATAAAACCGGAATACGGTATATGGTGTATAGAATGTAATCTCTCAGTCTGTTCATTATGCGCCCCATTCTATTTTGGAAAACAAGTCAAACCAAAAACTTCCTTACAGCCAAGACCTTACAATAATAAAGATGCACTAATAAAGGAATTGACTAATTATATTGTGTATCTTGAGGGCGAAATTGAAAAATTAAAACAGACATTACAAGAGGAAAGAGAGAAAAATCTAATCAGAGACTTAACTAATGATTTTAATAATCTCTCAACAAAAGAGGAAGATGAGATAGGAGAAGAAGACGAAATAAGAGATGAAGGAGTGAATGTTTTATTTGAAATTGATGAATCTTCCTATAAAGCAGGAACCTCTGAACCACAACCAGAGAAAAAAAGAATCTTTAACCGTCTTTACAACTTAATGATCACATTCGAAATCCCTAATATAAAACCTTTTGAAATAAGGGCAATTTTAGATACTGGTGCAACAAACTGTTCAGTTGATCAACTAGCAGTACCAGAAGAAGCCCTGGAACCCAGTCCATACCCGGTACAAATAATAGGAGTTAACTCAACTCAGATAGCAAATAAGAAACTAAAGGGTGGCCAGATGACAATTGGTGAGAATAAATTCAGAATACCCTTTACTTATAGTTTCCCCATGGGTATGCAAGACGGTATACAAATGTTAATTGGGTGCAATTTCATTAGATCAATGCAAGGTGGACTAAGAATTGAAGGAAACACGATAACGTTCTATAAGAATGTTACTGTTGTTCAAACATCTACTGAAACAGTAGCCCATTCTGTTGCAATTGAAGAATTAGGATTATATGAAATAGAGTATATCACGATTCAAGATGCTCTATACCATCAGTCGCTAATTACAAATCCAAAGTTTGAAAAGAGATTTGGCAACCTCTTAACTAGACTCAAAAATCAAGGATTCATTGGTAATGATCCTCTAATGCATTGGCAAAAGAACAAGGTCGTGTGTAAGCTTGATATCATAAATCCAGATTTGACCATAGAGGATAAACCATTGAAACACGTAACGCCTCTCATGAAAGAACAATTCGATAGACATATAAAAGCGTTACTAGAAATTAGTGTTATCAGGCCAAGTACCAGCAAGCATAGGACAATGGCTTTTATTGTAAATTCTGGTACATCTATTGATCCAAAAACTGGTAAGGAAATAAAAGGAAAGGAAAGGATGGTCCTTAATTACCGAACTTTAAATGACAATACACACAAGGATCAATACAGTCTGCCCGGTATAAACACAATCCTTAAAAAGATCAGTAATAGCAGAATATTTTCCAAATTTGATCTTAAAAGTGGCTTTCACCAAGTAGCCATGAGTCCTGAATCTATCC
Organism: Eleocharis quinqueflora; assembly: GCA_964058865.1. Lineage (NCBI taxonomy): Eukaryota > Viridiplantae > Streptophyta > Magnoliopsida > Poales > Cyperaceae > Eleocharis > Eleocharis quinqueflora. The sequence goes on along the minus strand of CAXKVX010000860.1, from coordinate 129,930 downwards.
CTTGGACGGCTTTTATCATCCCAGGAGGGTTATATGAATGGTTGGTTATGTCGTTTGGCTTGAAGAATGCCCCCGCAATATTTCAAAGAAAAATGGATAATTGTTTTAGAGGAACAGAGGCATTCATTGCAGTGTACATTGACGATATTCTAGTATTCTCGAAAAACGAGGAGAAACATGCACAGCATTTAGAGGTGATCTTAGCTATTTGTGAAAAACACGGTTTAGTACTATCACCAACTAAGATGAAAATCGCTGTACCTGAGATTAACTTTTTAGGAGCACATATCAATAGAGGAAAAATTAAGCTCCAACCACACATCATTAAAAAGATAGCCAACTTTGATATAGAACAACTCAAAGAGAAAAAGGGTCTAAGATCATGGCTTGGAATTTTGAATTATGCTAGATCCTACATCCCGAAATTGGGAATTTTGCTTGGTCCTCTTTACTCCAAAGTTAGCCCACATGGAGATAAAAGATTGAAAGCCTCAGATATAAATTTAATAAAACAAATTCAGGAACTGGTCCAGAATTTGCCAGATCTGAGTTTTCCGCCAGAGGACGCATACATTATACTAGAAACAGACGGTTGCATGGAAGGATGGGGTGGAGTTTGCAAATGGAAACCGAGAAAGAATGACCCCAGATCAACCGAGAAAGTCTGTGCATATGCCAGTGGCAAGTTTGATGTTATAAAGTCAACAATTGATGCAGAAATTCACGCTTGTATGGAAACGTTATCGGCCATGAAAATCCATTATTTGGACAAGCCGGAAATCACATTAAGAACAGATTGTCAGGCGATAATAAGTTTTTATAACAAGTCATCTAACAATAAACCCTCGCGCGTTCGATGGGTTAAGTTTGTTGATTTTGTAACAGGTACAGGAGTACAGGTGAACTTTGAGCACATTGAAGGAAGACTCAACTCGTTAGCAGATACTCTATCGAGACTTACAACTGCTGCCCTTAACACACAATGTCTCACAGACCAGCAAGGGCTGATGATCGAGAAATTGGGTCCAGTACTAGACGAAATGCGCAACAAAGAGGAAAACAATGTGCCAGTCCCGAAAGAATTAACCCAATCCCTTCAAGAGAAAATCGAAAGCCTGTTCCCCTTATCAATGCAGATCAACTACATGCACAACAGTTCGAGGCCTACATTAACAAACCAAACCAAAGCCTCAAAGAATGGCGTGAGAACGCACAAAGATTGTCCGACACCAAGGAAATGCACATGCGACACACCTTGGTGGACATTCAGCAATTGATTTCCATAATTAACAGGGAGGAGAAGTACTGTAAGCCTTACCAACGCAGTGACTGTATCCTAACTGATAATTATTGGATACTAAAGAAACAGCTTGAAATGCTCGAAAGAATGGAAAAAGATTTTAAAGCTTTTCTTAATAATATTGTAAAAATGTAAATTAAGGAAGCTGTGGTGAGTCCCAAAGTTTAGCAGAAGTTCATGAAAACTGCTGAATTTTGATAAATAAATCTTAAGGTTCAGTCTGGCAGGGTCCTATGGGTAACTGCTGACTTTTTAGGTCTGAATCACTTAATTGTGAGGATCTTTCTTTTGTTTTGTTTTCTTATGCAGGTGGCATGATAAGATAGCCACTACTAAGTGTTTGTGAATGCTTTAGCAGGTGGATGGATTAGAGCTGTTCACCAAAAATTTGCTTGGAGTGTAGTGCTCAATTATATGAGCACCTTTTTACTTTATTTTGAGTGGAGTGTAGTGGTTAGCTGAGTCACCCACTCACGTTTGTTATCTTTTGAGACAAAGTATTGTGGAAATCCCTTTATTCACATGTCGATGGGGCCCAATGAGCACCCGATGTGATAATTGAGATTCCAAAATCCGAGTCTCTAGTTCTATATAAGGGCTTGTATTCAGAGTTGCAAAACAAGCTGAGAACCAGCAAGTTTTACTTCTCTTACTTGAGTATCAATAAAATTCCAACTTTTCAAATTTCTTCTTTCAAATTCACTATTCCGCACTTATCTTCTTACTATCCCGCGTCCTCAGTGGCCTGCGAAGTTTGAAGATCGATCCGTAAGGCAGGCGCCATTAACGCGCAATTTACTGGTATCAGAGATTAATTTTTGGTTAGTATCCTTCATGGCTTTCTAAATTCTTTCATAATTTCTAGGAAAACAGGGATGGAACGGTCAAAATTCTAATTAAGTTGAGAAGGGAAAAGGGTTAATTAATACCGAAAAGCTTGAAGTTTGGGAGACGTGTACTTAGTATAGGCGAAAAAGGGGGAAAAGTACCCAAGGGAGGGAAATAGTACCATTACATTCGTAATATTAAGAAGGCACCCAAATGAATGGCTAGAAAGTTTCAATCCAACGGTTTTAAAAACATGAAGCACGAGATCCATCTACTTCATGAAGCACGATAGCATCTCTCATATATATATATATATATATTATTTACTTACAATTGAAAAAATAAATAACAAGGTCAAGGATTCTTACTTGCACCAAACGGCTAGAATTGAGTCACTTAGCCATTCTTTTGGAACAAGAATTTCCATTATATCAGATAATGGCAATAGTTGCGTGTCCTCGATCCCAAATAACCGCAAGTCGCCAAATTCAAAGACATTTGCGTGAACAGCAAGATGTGACAACTAATAACAAAATTACAATTACAAGTAATGATTGGAACAAATTGTATCTTTTTATAACCGGTATAAGAGTAGTAAATCCTAAATTCTAAAACGAAACCTTAAATTGTAATCTCTAGTTTTGTGCAAACATAATTCTAAAACCAACAATGCATAATTTTATACGCAAACATAACTGGTACAAGTCTTTAAAAGACTTAAAAGGTTTAGACTTAACTGGTACGATTTAAAATTTAGGGTTTAGGTACAAAACTATATTCGTGAAAACATAAATGATGCAAGGTTACAAATATAAATAATAGTAAACCCTAAATCTGAAACTTAAACCCTAAACCCTGGTTTGTGCTAACATAGTTCCAAATTCTAAATTTTATACTCTTAACCCTAGTTTGTGCTAACATAATTGTATCTTTTTTTATTTTAGTTATAAATAATTGCTAACCGTATTATGCAATTTGAGCATCGATTCGTCAAGTCGCTTTAGAACTTCATTTGAAACAAGCGGCGACGTTCAAGATAGAACTTCTTTTTGCTTTGATACTACTTGCTTCGGTGAACGTCGCTTCGGCGAGACTTGCTTCTCTCGTGCGGGAGCCTACTCTTAAATAATAATTAAACTATACAATTAACAAATTTAGCAGATAATTGAATACCTGCTCAGGATTATACAACTCCACTAGAGAAGAAGGCCAAGCAAGAGGATAACCACGCAGTTCACCAACTTCATAAATGTCATCTGTCGGAAAAGGAACTCTTGCGTGTTCTTGGCCTTGAACCACTTCATCCAGAGTCACCCTCACTTATCAGGCGGCATAGGCTCGTTGTGAATAGTATTTCCCGAGGGATCAACAGGAAATACACTTCCGTAAGCTACCATCGTCCTACCACTATCGACATACACAACGAAGAGCTTGCATGGAGTGGCGACCTTAAAGAATAGGTATATGATTGAATTAAATACTGCAAATTCAGCATAAAAGATAATAAAGGTTCAGAGAATGCAAGAACTTTAACCTGAATATCCTGAATAAACGAGTTTGAGCCCATTTGTGGGGAAGAGGCGTCAAGATTAAGCGCAACTGTGTAGTTTCCAGTTCGAAGAAGATGGTCCTGCAAGTTCAAAAATTGATTTTGCAATTTTTCAAATTCGGACTTACTAACACATCCTTCGTGGGTAGGCTTCCTCCGCCCCTTTCCGTAGACATCTTTGATTGTGACTTGCCCCGGATAGCCTCTCACCCTCCCTCCATGCTCTTTGGTCCCGAGAGCTGCAGTAAGAATATCGTGGTGGCGATGCTCCTGAAATGCTCCTTCAGCAACTTCTGCCGACTTTTTTACCTAAAATGAGACAAAATAAATTATTATGTGTTTTTTTTAAATAATTAAAAGACAACCCTAAATTGAAAAACATACCGCTCGTTTCGCGACTTCTCTTGTCGCTTCGTTGACAATTATGTATTCGCCCTCCTTTACACGTCTAGAATGAGATTTGAGGAATGCAATACTCCTCTCACCAATGAACGGACTTATTTGTTTTGAGTCTGATCCTGAATCAATAAAGACATAAAATTATTTACATTTTTACAAAATATTATGTTATATTGATGTGTGTGATAGAAAAAGTACCATCAGAAATCTTGATAATGTCCGTTGATTTCCAATTCTTTCTCGCAGATTTGATGCCACCAGATCCAGTAGTGTGGTGGTGCATCATTTTTCCAGCATTTGCTTTCCCCCTCATACGCATTGCCTGTCAAAAAAAAGATAAAAACAAAGTTAATATACAAATAAGAACAAAATTACAAAATGAATTAGGGGAGAAAAGTAATACCTGAAATTCATCGTTGTGCGTATATGCAACAAAATTCTTCCATTGTTCCTCAGTTACGGGCTCCTTGTTTTCCCATGGCATTTTGTCATTCTCGCGATAAATGTAATTTTGTCGTAACCGGGTTTTCCATGCCTTCCACAAGTCACACATCTTCGCAAGAGTTTTAGCCTTATAAATGTCATCTGGAATGTTCCAAGTATTCTACAAATAAGAATTAAAGTTAGACAAATATAATATAAAGCTAAAGTTAGATAAATGTAATATAAAAAATAAGGTTTAAGATTTAAAATTTGACCTGAAGTCCTATCCAGATTTTATTTTTTATAGTATCGGAGACGTCTTCCCATTGTTTTATATCACAGGGCACATGCTGACGCACTGTGATACCTATCCACGTCGACCAGTCTGCAGCCATGTCACCGATCGCTACACCGTTATAATCGAACTCAATGTATTTATTGGGATTTTCGCGTATCTTATCGCCCGTGGTTTTAGACCTCGTCCTACGAGAACTGCTACCTCTGTCGGACGACATGGCTATCAACAAAGGATTATAACAATTAACTAAACTATCATTATACAAAACAATAACCAAAATAAAACACATTATACAAAACAATAATCAAAATAAAACACATTATACTAAATAATAACCAAAAATACTTATATTGATTTATCAAGAGAAATTGTAGTTACGTGAGAATAAATTGCAGCGAGCGGGGCAGCGGGGTAGAGAGCGATACAACGGGGCAGCGAGCGGGACAGCACAACGAGCACAGGGTCGAGCACAGTGAGTGGGGACAGCACAACGAGAGGGGTCACAGCACAGGGTCGAGCACAGCGAGCACAGCAAGGTCAGCGGGGTCGAGCACGATCGAGCACAGTGAGCGGGACAGCACAGGGTCGAGGTTTTCGGGCAGCAATGGAGTTAAGGTTTTTTTTGGAGGAGAATAGAGGAGTAGGGGCGCGGCTGAGAGGAGGGAAAAGGGAAAAAATGCGTCAGACTAGGTTTTGGCTAAAAAAGACGATTTAATAGCGGACTCCATCTCTGGTCCGCTATTAAAACTCCCGGCAGAAATAACAAAATTTGCAGTTGTTTATGTTCACGAAATACATTTTAGCGTGGTGGTTTGGGTGTTTGTGTTGCAGAGAGGTGCCCTGGGTTCGATTCCTACTGGCAGCAACCTTTTTTTCAAATAAAAACATTTAATAGCGGATTTACCTTATGTCCGCTATTAAAAGTGTAGGCACAGTATAACACAATTTGCAGTTGTTTATGTTCACGAAATACCTTGTAGCGTGGTGGTTTGGGTGTTTGTGTTGCAGAGAGGTTTCCAGGGTTCGATTCTTGCTGGCAGCAACATTTTTTTTCAAATAAAAACCTTTAATGATCTTCTAAAATAGTTATATTAATTATTAAAATGATGTTATAATGTTTAAAAAAATTGATAATGATAATTAATTATTCCTTTGAATTTATTAAATTATGTTATAATGTTTAAAAAATTTATAATGATGATTAATAATTATTAATCAATCGTTAAAATAATTCAAAGGAATAATTAATTATCATTATCAATTTATAACATTATAACATCATTTTAATAATTAATAACTAAAAAGATAGTAAACAACCTCATAATTATGTTTGATTCGATTAACATTACAACACAAATTTATTACATAACTAAAAAGATAGTAAACAATCTCATAAGAGACATAATGTAATTAAAAAGATACATAGTGATCTCATAATTAGTATTCAGAATTAACATTGCTTTTGATTCGATTTACGATGTTTAACCCACAGTCCTTCATTGTGATCTGTACGAAAAAAGACACATTAAGAGACATAATGTAATTAAAAAGATATATTTAACATGGTGATATATTTAACATTACAACACAAATTGTTAGCAAACGAGGTGAAAATACCTGAACGCAAATAGTGTGGTGCGTCGCTCCTATCAACTGGATCAGCCTCGATACCCGTGGAAAATGGTGGTATTTCGTCGAACTGATCGTATTCTTCTTCGTCGGTCACATCTCCAACACCCACAATTCGCCTTTTACCCGGAAGAACAACATGTCTCTTTTTATCAGCAGGATCCTTAACATAAAACACTTGCTTGACTTGTTTATTTGCAAGTATGAAAGGATCGTCTCGATAGCCCACCCGATTCATATCAACTATCGTGAACCCACCTTTCTTTTCTATATTGACACCATTTTGATCGAACCATTCACACAAAAATAAAGGAATCTTGAATGTTATGTAATCAAGTTCCCAAATATCCTTAATTCTGTCGTAATATGACATGGCCTCATCACCATCCGCTGGTAAAGCTTCTATTGTTACTCCACTATTTTGGACCATGCTTTTTTTATCTTGTTTCTCGGTGTACCATGTAAATCCATTCATGTCAAAACCTTGGTGGGTCTGCACTCTCATTCCAGGACCTTTTGCCAGTAAGACCATAGTGTCGTTCATTGATGCCTGAGATTTTACTTTGTCTTTGAACCATTTTGTGAATTTTAAATTATGTTGCTTGATGACCCAATCAGCACGACCCGATCTATTTTGCATCCTCAACTCTTCAAGGTGTTCGTTCACATATGGAGCGACATCCTTAAGTTGTTGAAGGACTTTCAAATGTGCTTTTTCTAACATGGTATAATCCACAACATCCGAGTGTGATCCCTTAATACCAAATCCTTGGAGTCTACCCTCGTGTCGAGATTTAGGAAGTCCAATAGGATCAACTCCATCCATGTGCTCGGTGTAGAACTCAATAACCTCTTCTGCAATATAACCTTCAACTATGTTCTCTTCGGGCCGAGAACGACTCCGACATAACCCTTTGAGTTGACCCATCCCTCTCTCAAAAGGATACATGTAACGTAAATGCATAGGCCCACACAATCTTATCTCCATCACCAAATGAATAGTCAAATGAACCATTATATCAAAGAACGACGGCAGGAAGTGCATCTCCAACTCGCACATGGTCTGCACGATATCGGACTGCAATTTCTGCAATTTTCCAACATCGATCACTTTGGAGCAAATCGAGTTGAAGAAGAAACACAACTTTGTAATAGTTTTCCTTACAAGTGGTTTCAAAATTCCTCGAATTGCAACAGGAAGCAGTTGGGTCAATAAGACGTGATAATCATGTGATTTCATACCGATCAACTTCATTTCCTTAATCGACACCTTTGCTGAAATATTTGAGGAATAACCTGATGGAACCTTGAGGTCCTTTAAGCATCCCATCAAACTTTCTTTCTCTTTCTTTGTTAATGTCCAACTTGCAGGAGGTACGTACGTTAGTTTTTCTCCATCTACCACTGCAAGTTTTGGTCGTATTCCCATTTCAGTCATGTCCTTCCTCGCTTTGATCCCATCTTTTGTTTTTCCAGGAATGTTCAACAACAAACCAACCAAACTCTCGGTGATGTTCTTGATGATATGCATCCCATCCAAGCAATGCCTAACCTGCAAATGTTCCCAGTAAGGAAGATCCCAAAATATGGACTTCTTCTTCCATATTGAGTCTTTTAGAGAATTATTGTCGGATTTTTTCCCAAACTGGACTTTTATATCCTTGACCATATCATAAACGTTCCTCCCGGATAATGGTGCCTTTGCTTTGATTGGCTCTTCTTTTCCATCAAATTCGTCTTTCCAAACTCGATACGGGTGATCCCTTTTAAGGTGTCGTCTGTGTCCCATATAAACATTTTTCTTATAGTGATTCAACCGTATAGAATGTGTTTCCTCTCCGCAAATAGGACACGCTTTCGCGCCTTTAATCTTGTAACCAGATAAATTCCCGTATGCGGGATAATCATTAATCGTGCAGAAAACCATGGCACGGAGAGTGAAATGTTCTTTCAGATTTGAATCATACACCTCCACCCCGTCTGTCCATAACTTTTTAAGATCATCAAGCAATGGTGCCAGATAGACGTTAATGTCATTTCCCGGTTGTTTGGGACCCGATATCAATAGTGGCATCATTATGTATCGTCTTTTCATACACAACCAGGGAGGGAGATTGTAAACACACAATAAAACTGGCCATGTACTGTGACGGCTACTCATGTTACCGTAAGGATTCATCCCGTCGGTACATAGTCCTAATCTTAAGTTTCTAGGCTCACTCCCAAAATTCGCGAACCTTCTATCCATATTTCTCCATTCGGGAGAGTCAGCGGGATGCCGTAGTTTTTCATCATTTTTCCTATAATCAAAGTGCCACCGTAATAATTTGGCATCTCTCGGGTTCACGAAAAGACGTCGAAACCTTGGTATTATAGGCAGATACCATAACACTTTCGCGGGTGGCTTTTTCTTTCCATCTTCATCACTATCAGTGCCCCTTGATTTGTACCGTGATGCACTACATATTGGACATTTATCAAGTTTGCTATATTCTTCCCCTCGATAAAGAATGCAGTCATTCGGACATGCATGGATTCTCTGTACTTCCATACTTAAAGGACATAACAATTTTTTAGCGCCATAAGTTGAATCCGGCAAGCAGTTATTTTCTGGCAGAATGTCTCCTAAAAGCTGGAGTAAACATGTAAAACTCTTATCGCTCCATCCATTTTTTGCTTTCAGATTGTACAATTTGAAAACAACCGATATTTTGGTAAATTTGGTGCAACCAGGAAATAACGATATATTAGATTCGTGTTTAAACAAGTTATCCAAAATTTCAGGAATATAAGCACAATCATTTTCGACATCACTCATCATTTCATCCAACTGATCATTGTTCGTACACTCAAGATTCTCAACATTTTCTGTTATTTCTACATTTTCTCCGAATATATTTTGTACATTTTTATTTCGTACATTTTCTATATTTTCATCTTGTACATTTTGTCCAATTTCTGGATCTGGAGCATTTCGACTTGTCCCAACTACTTCTACCAATTGATCGGCATTATCTCCATGCCATATCCATCGAGTGTAACATTTCATAAATCCATGTTTAATCAAATGAAATTTAACTTCATCGACATCATTGTGTCTTATCAAGTTTTGACATTTCGAACATGGACAAACAAGTGTTTTTTCTCCCCGCAGTTTCAAATAATTAGTGGCGCACTTCATAAATTCAGCAAGTCCTCTCAGGTATTCAGCTGTTTTAATTCCCCCGTACATCCACATGCTTCGACGTTCCATCTGAAAAATAAATTATGCAAATATTTATTATATATGGTATAATTATTAAGTTACATAAAAGTTTTGGGCTGGCCAACCATCCTAACCCACTTTTTGAATATTTTGTCTCATTAGTGGACATATAATAGTTGCAATCTATTGTTTGACAAAAATCCGACAGCATTTCTCCTCAGCTCTCCGAATACGCCAACGTACATTGCCATATACATACGTATTCGTGAGAACAATTGGAGAAATACTACCGAATTCTTCTCAAACAATAGATTACAACTATTATATGTCCACTAATCCTAAATGAGACAAAATATTCAAAAAGCAGTCCCAAACGGGGACTATTCGAAATTAATCCCTATTGGATTAATCCCGAACGGGTACCGACCTAAATCATTAATTTATATTCCGATATTTTGGTCTTATATGACAATACTTATGTATATATATATATATATATATATATATATACAATTTAATCATATGCAATGCATGATATATATATGAAATTTATTAATTATAAGATAATTATCAAAATTAACCTTCAATGTAGATTGATCGAGAAAGGAGGTGATGAAGATAAACCGCTAGCACTTGATATTGCTGCATAATAACGAAAAATATTAATATGCAAAATATAAATTACAAGTATTAATTAATGCAGCACAAAATAATTAATTTACCTTGAAATATCGAGAGATTAGAGAAGAGAGAGCGATGATGCAGCACAAAATCAAAATATAGATTAGAAGTATTAAAATGTAGCTTGAGAATTAATGGTGATAATAATGGTGGCTAGTGGAAATAACATGGTGGCTGCTGCTTGACAAATGGTGGCTGCGAGTTTGGGGAAGAAGGAATCGCGAGTAAATATTAAGGTTTTAATAGCGGACTCTCCCACCAATTCGATATAGAAAATACTTTTAATAGCGGACCAGCGCTCAATTCGATATAGAAAATACTTTTAATAGCGGACCCGCACTACTATCCGATGTTGTTTTTACTTTTTATAGCGGCTCTTCCCAACGGTCCGCTATAGAATGTATTTAACACCGAATACAGGAGCTGGCCCGCTATAGATACTACCCTTTTAATAGCGGTATTGTAGGAATGTCAGCTATAATAACTTAGCAGGAACCTTTTATAGCGGCATATAAACAAAGACAGCTATTAAAAGGTCAAATTTTATTACAGATGTGCCACTGGATACTTTTAATAGCGTCATTGTACCATCTCCGTTATTAAAGGGGGGCTACTAAATGCCTTTTCTGTGGTAGTGCAAGACTATAAATAGATCCTTGTATTTATAATCAAAACACAAGATCAATACAATTCATTTCTCTCAATCTCTCTTTTACATTTCCTATTAAAATTGTCTGAGCTTAAAGCTCAGTGGATACATCAAATATGTACATATATTATATTGGTCAGTATGCACAAATACATGGGTGGTATGGTATAACTTATAGTTCCGTTAAATCCATTCGTTTCTTTGTATCGTTGTATCTTTTGCAGTTTTCTGCTCTTTGCACTCTTTTTCAGGCTAAATTTATTATGCTCTAAATTTTATATGAGCTTTCATATAGGGAGCTGAATTCAAATAATTGACTCCAGCACTCACATCTGAAGAAAGGTACCATCAGAATACAAAACAATGGAGGCATCATCAAGCACAACTGCCAGATCCAATAGCGAGTCCACAGCAGAAGAGGTGACAGCTTCTTTTTTATGTTTCATATTACTTATTTTATAGAAAATGTCTGGGGTTTACTGGAGGTTTCACCTGTGCAATCCAACTGTGAGTGTCAATTCTGGCTGCCCAGCACACCAAACAGGACAAATATATCTCTCAAAAAATCCAACTTACCAGATGAGAGGAACACAAGTTGCAAAGTAAAAAGTACCGATTGGGCTTGCCTTGAGCAGCAAGGATACGTGAGACATTAAGAGGGAACTTTTTTTTTGGTCTGAATATATGGATAGGAAAAAGATACAATAAGTTCACAAGCACTAGCATCATGCCCTGCTACAGTTTTACAGCAAGCATCAAACTAAATGAAAGAATCTGAGCTTTGTGTGTTTCCCTTATAAAACATTTTCAGTAAGACAAGTTGTTTGCTATGTTGATTGAGGTTTCTTTTCTTAGGGAAATATTGATGTAGATGCTTCTGTAATTGAAATGCTTCATGAGGCATCCATTGAAACTGAGAAGTTCGAAAAGATGGCTGAAGAAATTTTTGGGGCCAAGGAAATGGCCCACCTAGTAGTAATGACTTCAAGACCTTTCTCCAAATTTTACTTAGAAAAAAAAAGATACAACTCTTACAGTTGAAATACATATTTCCGACAATTGTAGAATACTGCTTAATTTAAGGCTTAAAAACACTGCAGATCAAGCTAGCGAAGAGGTTGGAGCAAAAAGAGAAAGAAATAAGAGAACTCAAGGAAACTTTACATAAGGTGAAGCAAGAAAAGGATGAGCATCATAAAGTCCTAAGTGAAGAAATTAAACAATTCAAGACAGAGAATGACCTCCTCAGCAGACAAAGAGATGAATACTTCAACCAGATTCACGTGGCAAATGAGAGGAGGCTTGCATTGGAAACACAAGTATCTGATTCTGATATCATGATGGGGGCTATTGAAGCATCAGCCAGGGATCGCATTAGCTCTTTAGAGAATGAATTATACGATCTGCAATTGGAAAGGGATAATTTAACAAGGAAAGTTGAAAATATGAACTGTGAGTTTACCTTGCAAGAACTGCAGCAAGCAACTCAGAATTTTAGTGAATCATTGAAGATTGGAGAAGGTGGATTTGGGCCTGTTTATAAAGGTTCTCTTTGTCAAATAACAGTAGCAATTAAGTTGTTGCGTTCCGAGAGCCTACAAGGAATATCACAATTCCAACAAGAGGTAAATGTGATGTATGGAACTAAAAAGTTATGGTTCAGAGAGAACAGGAATATGGCTGAGAAGTTTGCAGATAAGTGCAAATGGATACGTTGAATGAACTCTAGGGTAGCATCTACAGTGGTGATCCTTGAAATTGTTTGACATTATACTAAATTAATTCCTTGTTAACTATAGTTCAAATATTTTTATTATATTTATCTTTCTTTATTACAGATTACTATCCTCACTAAAGTGAGGCACCCAAACCTAGTAACCCTCATAGGAGCCTGCTCAGAAGAATCAGCACTTGTCTATGAGTACTTAACTAATGGCAGCCTTGAGGATCGTCTGACCTGTGCCAACAACACCCCACCTCTGACATGGCAGGCACGCACCCAGATCATCGGTGAGATCTGCCTTGCTCTCATTTTCCTCCACTCAAACAAACCTCAACTAGTAGTCCATGGAGATCTCAAACCTGAAAACATTCTCATTGACACCAATATGGTGAGTGAGCTCAGCGACTTTGGCATTTCTCGCCTCCTGAAACAACCAGACACCAATACCACTGCTTTCCTGCAAACAAGCCGTCCGGCAGGAACAATTTCATACATTGACCCTGAGTATTTATCAACCGGGATTCTTACGCCAAAATCAGACATCTACTCCTTTGGCATTGTTATCCTTCGTCTCCTAACAGGAAAACCTCCATTTAACATAGCAAGACAAGTGCAAGATGCCATGAGAGATGGAAGCCTTTTGTCGGTGGTTGATGAGGCAGCTGGAACATGGCCCTATGAGCAAGCTAAGAAGTTGGCAGATATAGCCCTAAGATGTGCGGAGTTATCTAGAAGCCAGCGGCCTGATCTTGTCAATGAGGTCTGGGCAGTGGTTGAACCCTTGATGAAGTCTACTTCACAGGGTCGTGGATCAGAGCTCGGAGAAGAGAGCATACCAGCACACTTCATCTGTCCAATATCTCAGGTAACTCCTTTAAAATATTTTATTGGCTCTCTATCACAATGACACAATAGACAATAGTTAGTATATAATTTCAACTATTACTGCGAAACCATGTTGCAGTCATGCATACTTGGGTCCCTTAACTTTAATCTGGTAAGGGGTATATGCACAGCCATAATAATTCTTCATCTGCAACAACCTACAAAATGATTATCATAATATAAAATGTATAATTGTAGATATGTGTTCTCCATACATTTAGATAATTTGTGAAATTTGGGAATTGTTTGGTCATTTGCACACAGGCCAATAAATCTAAGCATTAATTTTTCAAACAACTCGATATAAACTATTCATAGCAGCTTGCGTTGTTTCCCGTCAATAATCCTCGAGTCCACATCTCTCCAATTTGTAGTTTCTTAGACCTCGCTAGCTTTTTAAATTAAATTATGTTTGTTAAATTTGGTTCAAGGAAGTGATGCGGGATCCTTACATTGCGGCAGATGGGTTCACATATGAAAAAGACGCAATAAGACAGTGGCTCAGAAGAGGCTGCAACACATCCCCAATGACCAACTTGACACTTCGGCATCGCGATCTAGTTCCTAATCACGCACTTCGTTCTGCCATTCAGGAATGGTGTCAGCAGCATCCACAGAGTTAATCTTCCGGATGATTCAAGTTTAAGACTTGCTGGCTCGCCCCTCTTGCTACGTCTTTACCTCTCTCTGGCTTCGAACTTGTGTTTCAGTGACAGTATTGACACAAATAATGCCAACTTTTCAAGTGTTGGTCTGGTTTTCTTGAGTGAAGTGTTCCTGTTCAACATTAGTTGTAACAATGTCAGTTTAATTTATTCCAATTCCCATATTGTAACATTTTCTACGAAGTTTAATTGAACTCGAACAAAATTTGGTATTGATCAAATGTAAGATTTGCCATTAGTTGTGCATATCCAAGAACTTCTTAGTCACCTGCCGGCCTTGTGTGATTTTCCTGCATGATATCGGCCAGCCTAAGCACTAAATTCCACTAATAGAATGATACAAACACTTGTTAATAATATATTTTTAGAAAAACTTTAGATCCAAATCTTCCGTCCTCCACTCCCGTCCTCCGTCCTTTTTTCTTGTTTTATTTTTATTTTGTCATTTTTTTTGTCTTATTTTAATTTGTCTTATTCTTTTTTTTTTGAATATTTTTCTAGTGTTAAGACTAGGATCCGAAGTATTCATATTAACTTCTCAGGTGTTCATATCAACTTCACTAGTGTTTATACTAACTTCATATATGTTCATATACTAACTTTTCACGTGTTCAGACATATTATCTGGTTTTCATCATTTTTCTGGTGTTCATACTAACAACTCAAGATGCTTATACTAACTTTCGTGATATTCATACTAATTTTTCTATTATTCATACTATCTAGTTTTCATGCTAAATGTGCATGTATTCATACTAACTTTTTAAGGTGTTCATACTAGATCTGCATGCTAGTATGAACACATGTTTCTACTAAAATGAATACCTTGTTTATTTAGTATGCATTATATTCTGCAATGAATATTATTAGTTACACTTTTCAAATGCACAACATTCTTCAAACAAATAGTATGAACACTTATTTCAACTAATATAAACACATTTTATTTAGTATGCAGACTATTATGTGCTAAACAGACTTAAACATATAATATAAACATCTTTTAAAACTAATCTGAACACATATTTCATTTAGCCTACAGATCTATTTTATTTAGTCTACACATATCATTATGTATTTAGGATGACGAAATTGATAGACTGTTGCTAGGATCATATATAGCTATTTATTCCGAATTTGATATCAACCATATATTATTAATAAGGGGGCAAATAAATGTACACGTCTTCTTTTTATTATCAACTCTCCTGTGTGAAAAATTCTCTGGAAATAAAAAGGACGGCCCACATGAAACCTTGATTTAATCCAACGGTGGACGGAAGTGCGTTGACGTTGAGGGTCATATCGCAAGCACGACGCCGAGATCTTTTAAAATAATAACATTAATACAAAAATAAATATGTAAGAAAATATCAGATGAAATTTCAAAAATACTTCACTCGCATATAACATCTGAGTGTATAGATCTAATATTCCGTTTCATCGTTTAAGAAAAAAAATTCTATACACGCATATAAAAATTGTGTGTATAGTATTTATCTATATTGCACTAGTGCGGGTGCGGATATCGTATCTGATACGATATGAATGTGACAATACGGCAATTTTAAAATATCTTAGATACGAGTGCAGCTATATATATTAAATTTTAATTAAGAAAAGTAATTTTATATATTAAAAAATAATATATAAGTGAATACATATAATAAAAATTATTATTATATATAAGAGAGAGTATGACACGGTGGTAATATGTTTTTTTATAGGAAGTATCTTCAATCTTAGAATAAAGAGAGAAAATAATAACTAAAAAATGCATTTTGATTGTCACGTAAAATATCGTACGAAAATCGTACGAAAATCGTATCAAATACAAATATGACAAATGTCTGATACGAGTGCAGTAAAATAAAGTATCCGAATAACATAAATATTTATACATTAAGGTGAAACTTGCGCGCTTACAATAAGCCAACGATTTCTTTGGCGCCAATTTGAAAAAAAAAAATCTTTTACTCGCCATATAACAGTTATATAAGAATTAAATAACTCACGTCACATCCAACTATCCAAGTCATTAAAGATTTTTCGGTACTTTCTCATTTTAAATTTACAAGAGGGACTAAGAACCACATAACCACATCCACATGCCCATCATCAATTACAAATTAAATTAAAAGCTTAGGCGTGTTTGACAACAGGGATTAAGGAACACAGGGGCGGACCCACCCTGGAAATTTTTTTGGCGAAATTAATCATGTATTTAAATTTTTTTTAAGAATAATATGTTTGTAATTTTGAATTTTTTTTAAAATATGCACTACTTTGAACCACCCTGAAAAAAATCGTAAATTTTGAACCACCCTGACAAAAATTCTGGATCCGCCACTGAAGGAACACATATATATGTTCATTAGGACTGTCAATGACTGATCGTTTAATTATTTTTCGTTTCGTTTTGTGACAAATAAAATGATTACGATCAAAAAAAATTATTTCGTTTATATAAGAAAATAGTTACGAAAATATACTATTTCGTGATCGTTTATTTCGTAGTTTCGTTTGTGATTGTGTATTGTTAGCATTATTTTGATTTCAGAGAAAAACGCTATGTTGAGAGAAGGTGGTGAGAGAAGAGATGAATGATAGCTCGAACGAGGAGATGAAGAATTTAATTCATGTGTATGGTTAGAATCGTTCATTACCGGTTTCTAATTTGCTTTAGTGTAATGAAAGAGGAGATGGATGAAGAGTGAATGTAACGAGTTTGATCGTTTTGATTGTTTTCTTTAACAAAATAGTTAACGAAATAATATTTCTTATTCATTCATTGGACAAAACAGTCAACAAAACTACACTCTTTCGTGATCGTTTCGCATGTTAGACGAGTCTAATGTCCATAACGCATATGTTTCTGTACATGCAGCTTTCTTAAGCGTGTTTAAATTTGTTTTTGGATTTCTTCTATACACGTAGATCTCAGATGCGTGTTTAAGATCTATACACGCAACTCTTACATGTGTCTATAGGATCTAACTTTTTTTTTAAACGACTTAATGAAATATGAAGTCTATACACGCATGTGTCATCTGCGAGTAAAGTACTTCTAAAATTTCTTGTGATATTTTCTTATATATTTAATTATATATATTAATATTTATTATTTAAAAAATTTGGAGTACGATGCACTGTCAAGATCAGAAGCAAATTACTGTTACTGGCGCCGAGGGAGGAGGAAAAAAATTCAGAAAGGAAAAGAAATAATTGAGATGGGTTTATTCAAAAAAGAAATAAAAAACCTTGACCGAGTTCAGAATTTTTTATTTTTAGTAATTATGAAAATGATATCGATAAAAGTAGTTAAGGGAATCGAATTTTTCGATCGATTGATCAGATCGGTAGATTTTCTACCGTGCAGCCTTAGTTGCTTTTCTTTTGGTTTGAAAATTTATTTACGATGTAGGCTATACATAGAAAAATAATTACAATTTTGATTATATATAGCAAAAAATTCTGATTATTTAATTATAATTTTTTTTATTTTCAATTTGCACTAGCTACAGTATATATTCATTTCTATTTTTGTATTATCAATTTGAGTGGGTCTAATTTAAAAAAAATTTGGTCAAAAATTCAAAATCATAATTAAATGTACAAAATATTTGCTTATACTAGTCAATATTGTAAATATTTTCTATACATCGTTGAAATTGTAAATACTTTTTCGAACACATATTTTTTCCTCCTGCGCAGTAAAAAAATTTACGTGCATTAATTTTCAAAAACAAGAATATCGTACGGTAGAAATTTATCGTGCGTCGAAAAATAAACTGCCGCACGATATAAATTCTATTATTTTAATCATTCAATAAAAATAATAATATTTCTTAACTACAGTATCATTTTCATATTTACAAAAAATAAAAAATTCTGAACCGAGTTAGTAGTCCTGATTGAATCATTAAAAGATGGGACCTTTTCTTGTCCTCGCTCGCTCAAAGTATTGTCCATTATAAGAACGAAGTCTATCGATGGAAGTTCGCATTGGCAATAGTTGACCTCACCAAAAGATCCGTTGACCGCTTCGAGACTTGTTTCATAGAATTTATGGTTAGTTACTAAATTCTGCGATTTCTTAGAATCAGATAGTTTTCTTAGTAAGATATATTATATCTGTTTGCTAGTCTGTGACTCATTGTGGCAAGGGGGAAATTAGAACAAGTTTGTTCTATGATTCTATCATATTGCGTTGAACTTAACAGATTTATACCTTTTTCCTTTATAAAAAACACAAATTTCTACCGCAATTTGTATATTCTGGAGGGATAGATTAGCTGAAGCTTCAAATAACAAGTGAATTTTATTCTATACTTCTCCGAAATGAAATGAAATGTAATGAACTCACAGGTTCTAGTCCTTTCCTACGCTTCTGATCAAGTTGTTTCTACTCTCTTAGTTTGGTTTCCATGGCAGCACAGAGTAATGCAGATAAGGTGTTTGTTGCATTGCCTGAGACATATGAGGATGGGTTATCTGTTTTGTCCTGGGTTCTTAGTTATTTCCCGCCAGATAAAACTGTAATCACTCTCACCCATGTCATAACTCCACGTCCCGATGGTATGTATATTACTACCTTTGCTCTTCCTATTGAACATTATATTACGAGTAAATCTAGTGTGCTCTTAAGCTCAACGAAGGGGTTGACGAGCTTAACTAAAAAATAATGAAATCAAATTCAAATGACAAATCCGAATCGTTGAAACCGATCTACGAGTGATGCTTTTTCATATTAAATTTATAACCCTTTTGTTTTGTTTAGTGCAAAGTCAAGTGGTCAAAACTTTACAAAAAATGAATGCATGAATATAATTCATAAACATTCAATATTTTGACCATTTGACTTTGCACGAAACAAATTCAAAAAATAAAAAATTTAATACGTAAACACATCACTCGTTATGTAGATCGGTTTCAACGGTCTGGATTTATCATTTGAATTTGATTTCATTAACTTTTTAGTTAAGCTCAACAACCTCTTTGGTGAGCTTAAGAGCACATTAGATTTACTTTTATATTACATGTAAATATGTAATTATCTTTTCCTAATTGTTTTAGCTTTTCCATATTGTAACTTCAGTAAGAAGCTCATATGATTAGACTTTTCGCTCTATAGACTATTCATTTGAAGTTATCAAAGAAGAGAGACAGATTGCAAATTGTTGTATACTGCCAATTTTAATTGTGTGCAAACGTGTCGAACAGGATCAGATGTGACAGAAAGAATAGCGGATGTGATTCTTACCAAATACCTTCAACACTGTGCTACATACAAGGTAAATTTTATTTTTTGTACTTCTTCTCCAGTGATTTTTCTTTTTCACTTCTCTCCTGTGAAGGGGAGCTTGACGCAACGGTAAAGTGATAGAACTTGATTCAGGAGGTCAGGGGTTCGAGTCGTGAAAACAGACTCTTGCAAAAATTCAGGAAAAGGTGTACAAAGACCCCAAAGTGGTCCGACCCTTCCCTAAACCCCGCACAAGCGGGAGCTACGTGCACCAGGCTGCCTTTTTACTTCTCTCCTATTAGTACAAAAGGAGGGATTTGAGAAGCATAATAATAATAGACATATTTTGTTTTCATTTTGTTTCACAGTTTCAAGCTGAGAAATTAGTCTCCATGGCAGACAATATTGCTAAAGGAATTGTGCAAGTCATTGGGCAGCATGAAACCAAGAACCTCGTCATGAGATCAGCTGGAGACAGGTACTGACACAAAATCATATTTAGACTTCGGCTGGTAAAGGAAAAGGGGACAAGATAACTAGTATTGAGATTGACCCAAAAAATGAACTACAAATGTCTTCAATGTTGCAGTGATATGACAAATCTGGCATCCGAAACAGCAAAACAGGTGATGCGAGAAACTAATCTGTCATGCAAGCTTTGGTTCGTATCTGATGGAAATCTTATATTCACTAGGTAGTATTAACCTTTGAAAGTCCATTACTTTAGTTTCTTTCTATACTCTGCTTTGTTGGTTGTCAAAGTTTTCATTTAGAATCTGCATGCTCTCAGTTGATTTGAGCCAAAAAAAGATTATCTATTAGCATAGAGCCCTTGGGTATTTATAGAGTTTACATCTTACGAATAACCCCCTAATCTTTTACATAATGCCCCTGTAAATCTACAAATAACACCAACACTCTCCCTCAAGATGGGCGGAAGATATCAACTAAGCCCATCTTGTCACACAGTCTAACTATGTCTAGCGAACTAAGTCCCTTGGTGAGACAATCGGCCACCTGCTCCTTAGTAGTTACATGTCCCAACTCTAGTAGTC
The DNA here is from genome assembly GCA_964058865.1 of Eleocharis quinqueflora. Classification (NCBI taxonomy): domain Eukaryota; kingdom Viridiplantae; phylum Streptophyta; class Magnoliopsida; order Poales; family Cyperaceae; genus Eleocharis; species Eleocharis quinqueflora. The sequence goes on along the minus strand of CAXKVX010000860.1, from coordinate 109,396 downwards.
CACTGTCTAACTTTTCTTTGATGAAGAACCGGTCGATCTCCACGTGCTTGGTTCTGTCATGCTGCACAGGGTTGTTTGCAATGCTGATCGCAGACTTATTGTCACACCATAGCTTCATTTGGGCCCCTTGGTCCATCTTGAGCTCCACCAACATAGACCTCAACCAGATCATCTCTGCAACACTGAGGGCCATGGCTCGGTATTCTGCTTCGGCTGTGGAACGAGCGACCACCGACTGTTTCTTACTTTTCCAAGAGACCAGGTTCTCTCCTACGAACATGCAGTAACCCGACGTAGACTTCCTGTCATCTGCACAGCAGGCCCAATCTGAATCACAGTAGCCTTCAATATTCAGGTGCCCATTCTTTCGAAAGATCAACCCCTTTCCTGGGGCACTTTTCAGGTACCTCAGAATCTGGTACACTGCGTCCATGTGACCCTTCCTAGGATCATGCATGTAGCGGCTCACCACGCTCACAGCAAAGGATATGTCTGGACGAGTATGGCTCAGATATATCAATCGGCCTACCAATCTCTGGTACCTCTCCCTATCAACCGGCTCACCTGCTTCCGCATTCAATTTTGATTTCTGATCAATGGGTGCATTTGCAGGCTTGCAACCCAACATACCAGTCTCCTTGAGCAAGTCTAGCACATACTTCCTTTGGGACAGAACAATTCCCTTTGGCCCACGAGCCACCTCAATCCCAAGAAAATATCTTAATTGCCCTAGGTCCTTTACTTCAAATTCCGTTCCTAGTCTCACCTTCAGCCTCGCAATCTCATCCTCATCATTACCGGTGATGATCATGTCATCCACATACACTGCAAGCATCGTGGTATGGGCTCCATCTCGTCTGTAAAACACTGTATGGTCGGCATTGATCTGTTGATATCCCAAGCCAACCATAGCCTTTCTGAACCTGTCAAACCAAGCTCGAGGAGATTGTTTCAGACCATATAAGGACTTCTTGAGTCTGCAGACCTTACCAATTGTCTGATTCGTGCCAAAGCCTGGGGGAATCTCCATGTATACTTCCTCCAATAAATCGCCATGAAGAAATGCATTCTTCACATCGAGTTGGTGCAGTTTCCATCCCTCATTTGCAGCTAGAGAGACCAAGGTCCTGACTGTGCTCATCTTTGCCACTGGTGCGAATGTCTCATCATAATCAATACCATAGGTCTGACTATACCCCTTCGCCACCAACCGGGCCTTGTAGCGCTCAACTCGTCCTTCTGGGTTTTGCTTCACGGTGAAGACCCATTTGCATCCTACTGCCTTCTTGCCAGGTGGTAGTGACACTAGCTGCCAAGTTTTGTTCCTTACAAGGGCTCCAAGTTCTTCTAACATGGCTGTTTTCCACTTCGGATCTTCTTTAGCAACCTGCCAACACTTAGGAATAGAGACAATGTCCAAAGATGCAATGAATGCTCCATGTCTAGGTGATATATGAGAGTAAGAGATGGAGTGAGAAATATCATGATCATGGTGGAACCCATATCGATCAGGTGGGACCCCCGCATTGCTGCGAGTAGTCCGCCTTACTGATAGGGGACTGGGAGGAGTAGAGAGAGGAATCATATCACCTGAATAATCTGGGTCTATAATGGATGGTGAAGGTGTCTCCGGAGTCGAGTCAGGCGGATTCAAGGGACGTGGGACAAGTGATTCTACAGTCTCCTTCCTCCTCCTCGTGTATACTCTCAGCTCCCCCTGAGCTTGAGTCTCACCCTCACCATTCTGACGCGGCACATGAGCCGGCTCTACTACCGGCTCAACTGGTACAACAATCGACTCCACAGCCATCTCAATCGGACAAGGAACGTTCCCTACACTCACAGTCTGTGGCTCACTGCTACTGCTACTCTCCCCCTCTCGCCGTATACTTCCAGTATCGAGCTAGTCATCAAATGCTGAGGATACCCCAGAGGAGAAGTACGGTTCGCTCTCTCGAAAGGTGACATTCATACTCACAAACAACCTCCTCTCGATCGGGCTCCAACAAACATATCCCTTTTGGGTAGCTGAGTATCCCACAAAGACACTCTTGATTGCTCGTGGATCCAGCTTTCCTACCCCGGGTCTGTTGTCATGCACAAAACATACACAACCAAAGGTCCTTAAAGGAAGGATGTCTCCCTTTGTACCTCTCCATACCTGAAACGGAGATTTCCAATCCAAGATTCGTGATGGCATTCTATTGATCAGAAACGTGGCTGTCTGGACTGCTTGCCCCCACAAGTACTTGGGAACATTCATCGCAATCATCATACTCCGAGCAACCTCAAGGAGGTGTCGATTCTTTCTTTCTGCCACCCCGTTTTGCTCTGGTGTGTACGGACAAGTGGTTTGATGCTGAATTCCCTCAGACGACAGATACTCCCCAAATGCCTTGTTGGTGTACTCTGTCCCATTGTCGGAGCGCAATATCTTCACTATTGCCCCAAATTGAGTCTGGACCCCTTTGTGAAAATCTCTAAAACATGCAAGCACATCGCTTTTGTTTTTCATAAGATAAAGCCAGGTAACACGAGAACAACAATCAATAAATGATACAAAATATCGGAATCCATTAAAAGTTGTTGTGGAACAAGGACCCCATACATCAGAATGAACTAACTCAAAAACGCACGAGCTCCTACTACCAGAACTAACATAAGAGCTCCTTGTGTGCTTGCCCAATTCACACGCATCACAAACAAGTTTATCTCTATTGATTTTTGCAAACAAAATGAGGTACAATCTACTCAAAAGTGAAAAGGAAGGGTGACCTAAGCGCCTATGATGAAGTAGCACCAAGTCCTCCGCACTTCTATCTCCTACAGGCCTCCCAACTATGGACGAAAGAGCTGAGTCCATGCCCTTACGATCCATGTACCACAATCCACTACGCCATGTCCCAGTCCCAAGAATCCTGCCCGTCCTCTTCTCTCGGAAGATCACCTTTGGAATATCGAACAAAACAACACAATTTAGTTGGGAAATAATGGCATTTATAGACAAAAGATTTACGGGAAAAGAAGGAGCATGCAAGACTTTGGACAAAGTCAAAGTGTTGGTACATTTCACTGTACCATTACCAATCACTGGCTGGTCTGTGCCATCAGCTGTTTTGACACTCAACGGAACTGCTAAGCGAGTATAGGAAGAAAACTCTCTAGCAGTACCTGTCACATGCCCAGATGCCCCAGAATCGATGATCCATTCTGATGAACCAGCGGTGGGAAAAGTAGCGAGAGCAAGTGATTCACACGTACCTCTAATTGTTGCTGCAGAGTAAGCAACATTACCCGTGAATGAGGTGGATGCACCATCTCCCACCCCTGATGTCTTCTGCTTCCTAAGCATCTCCAGGAAGGCTCGATCCTCCTCAGAGAATACAACACTCGGCACCAGCTCTCCTTCCTCATCATCTACCATCAGATTGGTCCGGTAGCCTCCTCTTCCACCACCTCTTCTGCCTCCACGGCCACGACCCCGGCCTCCAGACTGACCCCGTCCACCTGAATCCCTTTCCTTAGGTAGCCTAGGGCAATCCTGCCTCAGATGGCCTATCTCCCCACATTTGTAACACTTGCGAGTCTCCCCCTGTGTACCTGTCAGACTTGAGCTCGCACTAGCCAACGCTTTCGCACCTGAAGTCATACTCGGCTCAGAGTGTAGCTTCATGCGACTTTCCTCCTGTATCATGGCAGCTATGGCTTCATCTAGTGATGGGATCATCGCCTGAGATAAAAGGACCGACCTCCTTTGATCAAAGGCCGAGCTTAGACCTCCTAGAAACTTCATCGTCCTCCCTTGTACAAAGATCTTCCTCATCTTGCACTCAGGGTCGCTACAGCTCGACATTGGTGAGAAATGATCCATATCTGCCCATAGACGCTCCAGGTGGATGGCATACTCCTGGATTGACTTGTCACCTTGTGTCACCGTATTCACCTCTTGCTGTATCTGGAATACCCTCATGTGGTTCTCAGTCCCAGCATAGGTTCTCTTCAGCTTCGCCCAGATATCACTCACCATACGTATCCCGTCAACTGATGAGGCAATCGATGAGACCATAGTGTTGAGTAACCAGTTGTACAGCTGTGCATGTGTGGTCCTCCACTCATCGGGCTGAGCACTGTCACTCTCTGCCTCGCCTCCTGTCAGATATCTCTCGAGTCTCTTCCCAACTAAAGCAGCCTCAATTCGACGCGACCAACTCAAATACGTAGCCGGTCCATCAAGCTTCAGATCTATAGGAGGAAGATCTAGCTTGAGCTGGATCGGAACAATGCCAGAGGTAGTGGTTTTTGTCGAGACACTCGCGCCCTGTATGAGCCCAACTAAGACTTTCAGGACCTCAGTATCCATTTTTCCCAAAAGCTCCAACCCCTTAGCGCTATCTCCGTCCCCTGACATTCCTTACACACAGATCCTACCTTAAAGACAAACAACGTTTTTCTTCCTTCCAAACAATTTTTTCCCGACAGGTCTATGCTATCTCCTTCGTCCCTTACATAACCCCATGTACAACAAAAAACTCTGAGCGTACCTTGCGACACAGCACACTATAGCAGAAAACCCTAGCAATGGACAGTGGCCTGCTGGCTGCTTGCTGTCTGGCAGCGAGATCTGACGGCAGCGAGGTTTGACGGCAGCGAGGTCTGGCGACAGCGAGTTCTGACGTCTGGTAGTGCAGCAGCAGCGAGATCGGGCGGAGGACGGACGGCTGGCGGAGATCTGGCCCTGGCCGACACGTTCTGGCGGTTCTACAGTGTCAGTGGTTCATCCTACAGCCTGGCGGCGCCCTGGCCAAGCTCCGGCAGTGATGAAGCCTCCCCTGGCGGCGGCGACCTCCCCTGGTTGCTCGACGTGGCAGACCAGGCGACCAGCAGGTGGCAGACCAGGTGACCACTTCCTGGTTGCTCGACCTCCCCTGGATCTGGCCGCAACTGCGACGGCTGGCGACGGCCTAACCTGGCGGCGGCTGGCGGGGTTCAGACCAGGCAGCAATCAGGCCAGACAAGCTCCACGCGATCTGGCCATGGCCAGACGCGTTTTCTTCTGGCGATTTTTTTTTTTTTTTTTTTTTTTACAGTGGATTTATTTCTGCTGGTGGCTAACCCTAATTTTTTTTTTCTCTAGCTCTGATACCAAGTTGATTTGAGCCAAAAAAAGATTATCTATTAGCATAGAGCCCTTGGGTATTTATAGAGTTTACATCTTACGAATAACCCCCTAATCTTTTACATAATGCTCCTGTAAATCTACAAATAACACCAACACTCTCTCTAATGCTTTACAGTTCTGTTCAAATCAGACGGGGATTTATGCATCAATGAAAGCTTATTTAAGGTTTAGACATGCTTTACAGAAGAAAAAAACAAAAGATTTTAGCATTAACTAACACCACCCTCCTTTTTTTAAATCAACAAAAAGAGAAGGGAAGTCACAAAAATTCTCCAAGCCTGAAGCTCGCACAGGTTTCATTATCTATCTAAGTGTTCTTAGTCAGTATGTACAAATACATGGGTGCTATACCAGTATTGTACAACTTGTAGTTCTGTTAATCCTTTAATGCTTGGTCTGAATTTTGTATGACATTTCATATAGGGAGGTGAAATCAAATAACTTAACAACAGCACCAACATCTGAAGAAACAAACCAGCAGAATGGAGATTCGACAGAGGCATCATCAAGCACATCTGCCAAATCGAATAGTGAGTCCACAACAAAAGATGTGTATCATCACGCTTATGTTTTGATATAAAAAAGGGCAACCCGGTGCACATATCTCCTGCTTGTGCGGGGTCCGGGGAAGGGTACTTTTATGTTTTTTGATATGACTTTAGAAAATGTCTGGGTTTCACTTGAGGTTTCATTTTTGCAATCCAACTGCGGTTGGCAATTCTAGCTGTCCCATACACCAAATTGGACAAATGAATCTATCAAGAAATCCAACTTATCCCAAATGAGGTACCAGAAGTTGCCAAGTACCAAATGGGTCTGCCTTGTAAGGTACATCTGAGACCTCAAGAGGGAATTTTTTTTTTTTCTTGTTTTCTGAAGATAGGATAGTAAACAGTTAACAATAAGATCACAAATTACAAGCACAAGCATGGTGCTCTGCTTGAGTTCCGTACTGAGCTCCCTTATAAAACATTATCACTAGGATAAGTTGTTTGATATATTGATTGAGGTTTCTTTTCTTATGGAAATATTGATGTAGATCCTTCTGCAATTGAAATGCTTAATGAGGCATCCATTACAGCTCAAAACTTCGAAAAGATGGCTGGAGAAATTTTTGGGGCCCACAAGAAGATGGGCCACCTAGTAGTATGACTTCAAGACCTTATTCCTAATATTACATAAAAATGATAATGAACTATTACAGTGGAAATACATATTTAAGACTTAAAACACTACAGATGAACCTAGCAAAGAAGTTGGACCAAAAAGAGCAAGAAATGAGAGAACTCAGGGAAATTTTACAAAGGGAAAAGCAAGAAAAGGATAAACTGAGACAAGAAATTGAAGAGAACAAGCATGCCTTAGGTGAAGAAATTGAACAATTCAAGATAGAGAATGGCCTACTAAGAAGACAAAGAGATGAATATTTCAACCAGATTCAGGTGGCAAATGAGAGGAGACATGCATTGGAATCACAGGTATCTTATTCTGATGTCATGATGGGGGTTATTCAAGCATCAGCTGGTGAAAGCATTGACATTTTACAAGCTGAATTACGCAAACTGGAAGTGGAAAGGGATAATTTGACGAGGACACTCGAAGAGCTACGCATGCAAAATGAATTTTCCTTGCAAGAACTGGAGAAAGCAACTCAGAATTTCAGTGAATCGTTGAAGATTGGAGAAGGCGGATTTGGACCTGTTTATAAAGGTTCTATTCGTCAAACAACGGTTGCAATTAAGTTGTTGCATTCCGAGAGCCTACAAGGCATATTGCAATTCCAGCAAGAGGTAAATTTGATATGGAATTAGAAATCAAGGTTCCGAGCATAAGTGTATGGCTGAGAAGTTTGCACATAAGTGCAGCTGAATACATTAGATGTACTGTAGGGTAGCATCTACAGTTGTGAGTCTTGAAATATCCTATGTTGTTTGACATTATACTAAATTAGTACTTTTTAAATTTCAGTCCAGTATTTTAATATATATTTATCTTTCTTATTATAGATTACCGTCCTCACTAAAGTGAGACACCCAAACCTAGTGACCCTCATAGGAGCCTGCTCAGAAGCATCAGCACTTGTCTATGAGTACTTATCAAATGGCAGCCTTGAGGACCGTCTGACGCGTGCCAACAACACCCCACCTCTCACATGGCAGGCACGCACCCGCATCATCGGTGAGATCTGCCTTGCCCTCATTTTCCTCCACTCAAACCAACCCAATCTAGTTGTCCATGGAGATCTCAAACCTGAAAACATTCTCCTTGACACCAATATGGTAAGTAAGCTCAGTGACTTTGGCATTTCTCGCCTCCTGAAACAACCAGACACCAACACCACTGCTTTCTGGCAAACAAGCCATCCAGCAGGAACACTTTTATACATGGACCCTGAGTATTTAGCTACTGGGACTCTGACACCAAAGTCAGACATCTACTCCTTCGGCATCATTATCCTTCGTCTCCTAACAGGAAAGACTCCATTTAACATAGCAAGGCCAGTGCAAGATGCAATGAGAGATGATATCCTTTCATCAGTGATTGACGAGTCAGCTGGGATATGGCCCATTGAACAAGCTGAGGAGTTGGCAAAGATAGCCCTCAGATGTGTCCAGCTGTCTGGAAGTCAGCGGCCTCACCTTGTCAATGAGGTATGGGCAGTGGTTGAACCCTTGATGAAGTCTACTTTACAGAGTCGTGGATCGGAGCTCGGAGAAGAGAGCATACCAGCACACTTTATCTGCCCAATATCTCAGGTAACTCTTCTGAAACATTATATTGGCACACTAGTAAAATAGCAAGTATAAAATCTCACTTATTACTGAAAAAATGTTGCAGTCATGCAGTACTTGGATCCCTCTTATATCTCAGTGTAAATTGACAGCCATATAATTCTTCAACTGCGACAACTAATAAAATGATAATCAGAATTGAAGTACAATTGTAGATGTGTTCTGTATAGCTTTGGATAGATTGTGAAATTTAAAACTGTTGGTTCATTTTTTCAACAGCCAAAAAAAAAACTAAACATTAATTTTTCAATTGTAAAGATCATATCTGTAGTTTTACATTTTGATAACCATTTGAGCGGTTACTATAGCTATGATATAAGTTCTTTGTCGATATAAATTATTCATAGCTTGTGTTGTTTGATATCAACAATCCTCGAGTCCACCACACTCCAAATTGTAGTTTTTCTGACCTCATTCTCTTTAATTAAATATTTTTGCTACTTTGGTTTCAGGACATTATGCGGGATCCTTACATTGCAGCAGATGGGTTCACATATGAAAAAGACAAAATTAAACTGTGGCTCAGAAGAGGCCACAACACATCCCCTATGACCAACTTGCCACTTCCACACCAAAATCTGACTCCTAATCACGCGCTTCGTTCTGCCATTCAGGAATGGCTTCAGAAGCACCCACAAATTAATCTTTCGGATGATTCAAGTTAAAGACTTGTTGAACCCTCTTGATATGTCTTCCCCTCTTGTGTTACAGTGACAATACTGATAAATAATGCCAAGTTTGTAAGTGTCGTTCTGGCTTTCTTGAGTGAAGTGTTCTTATTCAACATTGGTGGCAAACAGGAAAGTTCAATTTAGTTTAATTCTATGTTGTAATTCAAGCAAGAATTTGGTTCTGATCAAAATGGTAAGATTTGCTGTTCGTATTGAAAATTTTAATAGTTGTAATTTTATTTTAAGTATTTAACTTAATGATTTGATAATTTTAATAAATAAATTTACATTAAAAAATTAGAAATGATCAGCATTACGTATATAAATGTGATTAAGTTTTATCACTTGCCTGTTGAACAATTTGGACTCTTTAGTTTTATAGTAATATTTAAAGTGGATGGATGCCTTGATAATGGTTATTTTGATAATTTTGACAACCAATCTTTATTGAAAGTTTGAAAAATGGAAAAGAGAAAATATACAAATTGATTGTATTTCACAAATCTAGTTAAATGGTGTATCCAAGTGATAAGTTTCTTTGTTCTCACATTTTTCTTCCCTCGTAATTTTTGACAATCTTATTGAGACTATAATGCATTACTATCATAGAAATTGAACGTGGATAAAGCATATGCATTGCCATCAGAAAGCGTTGTTACTCATATAAGATTGATCTGATACCATGAAAGCAGATAGGAGGAGAGAGAAACAGAGAAGAAGAGAGGAAGAGAACTAAAGAGAAGATTGAGAATTGAAGAGAATAGTTAAAACTGATTTCATCTCTTTGTAGAGTTTGAGTACATCTTCTTATATAACCTCAGTTGAGGGTATTATTGTAATTGTAACTAGAAAAACATTCTAGAAAATTCCTAATACAAGTTTTCTAATTTAGTCTAATTACTGAACATTGCTATCTTGAATGGTCTTGAATAAGTTCTCTTGTGGCTGAATTCCGTGAAGGCAGTAATGCAAGCTGATGCTAAGTTGCTTTTATTCCTAATAAATTCGCTTCAGCTCTGTGCAGGAAATAAGAACTTATGAAAACATGATATCTTGATGACGCATCCAAGTGATCAAAGTTTCTTCGTTCTCGCATTTTCTTCCCTCGTTGTTATTGGCAATCTTATTAAGACTATAAGGCATTACTATCATGAAACTTGAGTGTGAACAATGCATATTCATTGCCAGAAGTACTCATTCAATTTTTGTTTCAGTTACGCTTCAGATCTGTGCAAGAAATAAGAGCTTACAAAAACATAACCCAGGTGGAAACTTGACAGCAGCAATTCAAATGCACAACAAAGATATACCCTTATAAATAAATAAAGCCGTCAGAAGTTCTGCCAGAAATGTAATGTCCCAAAGAAGCGTAGAAAAGAAGGAAACACTATAAAAAAAAAAGCACTCAGTAATTAAATGACCACCACACCAAGTGACACCATCCTCTTAACTCATACAGTTATACTGTACAGCACAAGTAAAAGATAGAAAGAACTCATCTACATCTCTGAAATTTTTGACGTTATAATATGACGTGACAGTTTCTAAATGAGTTTCAAAGATGTAGATGAGTTTCTTATTTAGAAATTTTGCTCAAAAGTTTCTTATTTAGCAACTGTGCTTTAGAATTTATAAACTGTGAGGTGACTTACTCATTGGCTAAAATTGATCCATCTCTCATGATATTGATAATGTTTGCTGACGTGACAATTTAGAAACTTTAACTTTTCAGTTTTAGAAATGGAGAGTTTAGAAACTAAAAAAAATTAAATTTTTAAAATTGATGTGACAATAATTTAGAAACTCCAAAAATTTCACAAATGGAGATGCTTGAGTCCAACATACCGTACAGCCAGCACAGTATAAGTAAAGATAGAAAAGAACTCTCACAACATACCGTTACGGCGTTATATACCGCTCGTACAAATCCTCTATTTATGTCATGAGAAGCACACAACAACACGCAGTACACGCTAGATGTGCCAAACCCAATACTGGTACACACGGAAACATCTAAACGAAGCCCAACTGTTTTCTTGTTAGATTTAATGCCTTTTTGGCAACTTCTTTAAAGAAACACTAAATCAAGCCCAACTTTTATCATTCAGATTTATGATCACAGGCTACTCGATGCAAAGAAAACTACTTCAGAAAGATCAGTAACACTAAAATAACTCTCCTAGTTGGCTTGTTCTACATAAGCAACAAGATAATACTGTTAACGCTTTTCATTTATATACGTACTTGGTAGCACTTTCATATAACGCAAATATCACAATGGAGACACCACGGGCTGTTCAACTGAGACTATTCTTCTCTGTTTTTATGCTCAATTAGTTTGCATTTATACTCTCTAGCATCTTTTAAGATCAGAAAAAATTGTTATTTTTCACAATAATTAGATACTCATACATCAAACAGTTTAAACAAGACAAATGACATGTACTACAAAAAAACACATGACAAACTGTCATTAAGCATCATCAACATAGAGTTACAGTAGCAAGGGCCAGAGATGATCCACTTGACGAGCTCTATTACGGAAAATGGGCACAACGCTACTCTAGAACTCCCCTTTATGAGATGAGCTTCTCAGAAGAAAAAAAAATCAGAAACGCTCCTCTTTTCACATTACAGACATTCAAACATTCAGATGTCCTACCCTGAATACATAAATGAGATAATACGAAATATCAGACAATTAGTATACGTAACTGAAATGCTTCTGGGAACTGAACAACTAGTGAATATTTGGTTAATAACAAATCAAATGAATGCAGAAAGTTGAGCCTCTATGATGTCATACAGTGGGGACAGTGGACCTCTTTGTTATGTTGTAGCATTTGCAATTTAACCCATATACATGTCTATGCTTAAACTTTCTCCCTTCTGAATTTTTTTTTACCAGGTTGAAAATGCGAAACTAAATTAAACATCATGAAAGAAAAAACAAAAAGAAACCTTCAGAAGTGCCCAACAAAACCAGAATTTCGCCTTCTGTCTTGACCTAAAGATAATATCTCTTGTACTCTATCTGGCCACATTGAGTTCAGTCGCCGTGCAAAATCCTCAACTTCTCTGGATATAACAAACAACATATACTTGTAAGAGATTTACAAAGACCAACAAACGGAAGGTGTTAGATATCAGTAATTCATGCATGCACCCAAGTCCCCAATGGGCACATGAGCCCATTTGGCAACACCTCCTTTAGCCTCCTTTGGTCTCCTTTAACCTCCTTAGTTAATTAATCCTTCTGAACTCAAGTTCCTTAGTGTAAAATCAAGATTGCATCTTTAGCCTCCTTTTGCTCGAGTTTTAATCCTCACCTGGATCCTTAAGGCACCTCCCCCCTTGGATTAAAGCTTCCTTAATCCACATCCACAGAATAAGCCAACCGAACAAGAGCTCCTCATTACGGATTAAAATTTAGTTCTATGCCTGTTGTCGAGCGGGCCCATAGTGACTTAGTATACAGAAAGAGATGGAATTTTATCAGGATGCTAAGATTCTCCTCAGTTAACAATAACATGCATAATGATTGTGGATTCAGATTTTCCAGACGCAACATTTCACAAAAATCTAACAGAGGTTGCATCAACAATCTTTTGACAAATAGCAAGTGAAACCTGATTCAGGTTAACCAAAGAAAATTGTACAACTTAAAACTAGCGATATACAGTTAATTTAGGAACAGTCATTTTTCCTTTTTGCAAATAACATTTTCCTGCTATTTTGGAACTACAAACTAAATACTGAAAATAGTATGGACACTAGTGTCAGTCTGATGGGAAAGATGAAGGTCCATTTCTCTTCAATGTTCTACATGTTGTGCTATAGCAAGTTTGTTTTCCCTAAAGAGACTTGAGATAAATATAAGTTTAATTGTGTGAAAAATCAGATAGCTATGGTAGCTCTTTCCAAAGACAAAATCAGATAATTATTTGCAGAAGTATATTAAGACAATTATGCTTGACATGTCACCTGTCAAGTTCTTCTTGCATGGCAGGGTCTAACTCATCATCAGTGTAATCATCTTCGCCAAGCTTTAGAGAGAATGGATCTTGCATACCATCTCGCAAACATTGATTTCGCCTAGGTGAAGAAGATACATTGCCACTAGTACACGCAGTTGACATACTTGCTCTTTCCTAAAGTAAAAAACATGTACTAAGTATGCATAGATCTGACATAAAAATTGCCATATTTATATTAAGCTATTGATAGTTCCACACATGGGGTAACCCAATTCATCCCAACAAGTTGTGGCATATTGTTTATCAGATTTATTCTGTTCAGAAAACATGTACATTTCTTCTCAACGAAAGACCTAAAAGAATCACACTACTGCCCATTAAAAAGGATATGATTTCATATGACAGGTTTATTGTTCACCATGTAAAATGTCTCCATAACCATTAAAAATCATGACAAAAAACTAATTCTCCTTGAAACTTGAGCAGATCGTTTGGATAACAACCTTCTTTTCTGTGTGGTATACTTCTGCTGCACTTGAGTCTTTGTTCTGTTCTTTTCGTCGCCTGTTCTTTTTCTTGCCTTTTGTTGTTTTGCTGTGTCCTGAACCTGCAATCAGTGTAATAAAGAATTTAAGAAAGTATTGCTAGATATCAAATCAAAGCAATTCAAAGGTTCGTGAAAAGGAAAGTTCAAGGCTCAGAAAATATTATTACAAAGCAGCCAGTGTATTTGTATTAATGCATGGCCCTTTTTTTTTATCTTACAACAACAACTACTACTACAACAAAGCCTTTTGTCCCAAACTAAGTTGGGGTGGGCTAGAGATAAAAACCCAATAAAATGGGTTTCATTTCCATGAGAATGGCTGAATTTTTACGTTGGCTTGCAAGCCTGTCACAACCCTTCTCCATTTCCTGGCTTGGGACAGGCTATGTAAAAAAAACTACATAGGCAGAGCTCCCTTTTATGATCTAAAGCAGCCAAAAATTTAAGACAAGCCAGACTTCTTCAAGTATTACTAAGTCAAATAGTACTACTTATTTCGATCTCCTTCAACTACATTGTTACATCATCATTTACAGCACACAGCAACTGGTTCAATTTTCAGCTAAAAAAGTACCTTCGCCGTTGATATAAGACAAAAGCTCATCTACAGACCGTTCATCCTTCATTTCTTCAACCACTTTAGCTTCCTAGGATAAATAAAGTACAATTTAAAAGGCCTCCATTAGATGAAAAATTCCAAAGAAAGAAGACTGCAACAGATAGAGAAAGCTTTTATACCTTTTGCTTTTGACGTTCCTTCAGCTCTTTTCTTTTCCTAGCATATAATCTGTTCAACAGGCGTATTCTTGGATCATCATTTACATTTTTCAACGGCTCCAATTTCTCTTCCTTAATTTACATAATAGACAACATTAGAAAAGAACTTGTTTTTAAAGGAGCTTTTATTTCTTTCTGGACACAGCGATACCCAGCATATTCCCCCATGGAAGAAAAAGTTTATGATTCTCTTAATACAGTCATCAAATATTCAAAATTTGAGTGTGTACTACTGCTCTATTTCTTTTAAACATAAATGATTAGAAGTGGAATTAAAACAGATCAAACAGAAATTAGGGTGATAGAGTCCTCGACTGATTCCAAGCAATACTAGGCTTTCAATGGGAGTTTTATTATATTTATTTAAACTTCATTTAAAAGGTTGGTGTTTGTTGTATAGAACCAAAACTCACTATTGGGCATTAGTTGCAATACAAGAGTTCCCATGCTACGGTATAACACCGGGTGTAATATGCAACAAAGACACCTAAATAATAAAAATTAACAAAATTAAGTACCTCAGTAAGATCATCTGGTAGATGAAAGATCTCACGAATTTCCTCTGGTGTTCTCCCTTCTATCATCCTCGCAATTGCTCGGCTTGTCAGATCAACCAATGGCTTTAAACCTAGACTATCAGCAGCTGAGATCAATTCACATAGTTGGTCCGTATCGACCTTAACAAACTTCTCATCAAATGACTTCCGTTCCTAGACAATAATGAATAAAATGAAAATAAGCCGAAAGGAAAGATAATAAGAGTGCAAATACAGACTCCAACATCAGTTAGCCCGGTACAACAGGAAAAGCATAAAAATAAGCTTTTGTGGAAAGTTAATCCACTTGATTGACAAAAGAAAATAAAAAGAAAATGGCAATATATAAACTTCAATTATGCCCTAAACTATGAAAGTAAGAAACCATGCTGGTAAAAGATACTGATAAATACAAAAAACCAGCAGGAAGATCCTTTCTACCTAACACGCACCTAAATCTGACTTTTATATGGTATTGTCTTGTAATATCATCTAGTCCCAAAAAGAAATGTGGAGTAACAATCTGATGCAAACACCATACATTTGATGAAACAGGCACATGACATTTTCAAATACAAATTGAATTAAAATGTACATACATTTTTTTCCCCAAGAATCCATTTAAAGAAAGGAGCTCTAAACCAATTCAATGTAGTAAAAAAGATCCAACCAAATATCATTTATTCTAGATGCTGCGTTATACACATGTTCTCTTACCAGTCATGCAAACAAACAAGAGCTTAGGCCTTTTTTTCTAAATACACAATTTCATATTAAAGGATGAGCAAAAAGTATGAATTACTGACCTTGTTGGACCGGCCAGCTACTTGATGAAATCGGCAATAGTCAAGTATCAAGCTCAAAGTAGCTGGGCTGACTTTCTCAGGTAGAGCAATAGCGTAGTTTTTAGATGAACCTGATCCTGTCTTCAGTATCTCTCTGCATATTGTTGGGCAGAACATAGCCACCTCCTCCTCAACTTGTTGTATCGAACCATCAGCACATTGAAGCCAAATGTAAGACTTCATCGCCTAACAGGCAGATTAATACAATTATATTACTTTTTTTTTCCAGGAACTATCATGAGGTGACAAAAATTAGAAGCCCATATCGAAGTAACTACCTCTGGTTTAATGATTGTTGTCTCGCTCTCTGGCATTTGAGGAGAACCTCTTATCATCTGTTATAACAAAAAAATTGGCATTAAAAATCTCACGTGAGGTTATTTTCACAGTCAAACAGCTCTGTAAAGTTGGAAGAGTATCTTTGAGGTATGATAACATACATCTTGAAAAAGGCTATTTCTTTTTATTCTTGTTAAAGGTTGATCATCTCCTTGATCATCAGAAAGCTAATGCAGAACAGCAAGCGGTACGATTGACAAAGATAAGAAGCATGTACAATGATGAAGACAAATTAATAACCAACAATAAGGATCTATACAAAATATGAATAGGCAGAAGAATGAAAGGAAAATAGGCAAGCCAACAATATTAGCCACTTGACCAAATGCTTCGTCCTTGTTCAGAATTTGAATTCCACCTTACCTCTTGCAAGTCCATACTTTTTCCCCCCACTGTAAACATTATCATCCCATAACATCATAATAGCCAAGGGCAGCTAACACCAAACAAATATTTGACATGCAAACTTAATAAGTAGCAATCTGTTGATAATATCCATTAGCATTATTTATTATCTGTTGGAACCAAATCTGCCCAGACCACTATTTCTCTGGGCCCACATATTAATTCAACTCAACTTCTGTAGTTTCTGTTTTCTACTGACACACTATAATTGTTCCACTTTCGGAGTGATGTCCTGATTTAGAAAATTGTGCAAGTTACAGCTATAGTAAATCATTGCAAAATCTTATAATACTGTATAACGCAAATTGAAATTGAAAGGAAAATAAAAGAACTTAGGCATTACATAATGGACTATGAGGATATTGGACCAACTAATTCAAACTTAATCATCAAATAGAGTGGCTTAATTGTAATCTATCTAAAACATGGGATGAAACCTACCAATAAGTGAGCCACTTCCACAGTAAATATTAAGGAATAAAGAATGCCGTCCTAGAACTGATGAAATTACGGCACTTAAATAATCAATGGTAATTGACAAAATCCCCCCTTTCAAACAAATAAATAAAATAAATAAATAAATGCGGCTACAATTCAAGAAACGAATAGACGACCAGCAAGTATCTGATTCTGATTCTGATTCGAACTCTCCGTAAAGCCCATTTCGAGCTTATTTTTCTCTAAAAGGTGCAACAAGTAAATACACGTACGCGGCAAAGGTACAGAGACGTCACCTGGTAGGTGAGCTGGAGCCGCTAGAATGCTCGATTGCAACAAAGAGGAGCTGCGGAGAGGAGAAAGCTGAGAGATGCTGATTAGAGCAACACAGAATCTCTAGGGTTTTCAGAGGTAGACACTGAGGTTTATCTTAATTTTGCCAAGGCGAGAGAGAGAGAGAGAGAGAGAGAGAGAGGAGGGAGAGCTACGGTAAGAAAGAGAGAACTGATTTGGGAGAAATTGGAGGCTCTCCTGGCGAGCTCGTCTCTATCTTGCGCCATGTCCTACATATAGAAATCGAATGAACATGGTCTAGTTCGTTTTCTCAGAGATAAGTCACTGAAACTGGGTCATATTAGAGGTTGTGAGCCGAAGATACATGGACCGAGTCCACACAAAGCAGCTAATATTGTTTTCTCGTGCAATCGACGAGCTAACAAGGTCATATAACACACAACACGAGCTAACAAGCTATGATAGGCTCTGTGAATTTTTTTTTTGGTGACGGTCGATCATTAATTTTTAATCTGACGGTTCAGATATAATAAGCAGAGTGCAAGCGGAAAATGATACGCAGAGACGGGTAAACCACTGTTTTGAGTTCTTTGGGCCACTTACTATTTGTACGGATCAAGATTCAGCACTTTATATTGCGAACGTCATATCTTCACCGTTGAAATCAGCGGAGAAGTCAAATGAGCGGGATGAGCAAACAAATGAAGAAAACACAAAATATTTGAATTTATTTTCTAAATTTTATAATGCAATGATATTATATTTTAGGGATTAACTAATTGTACCCCAACTCTTGTACTTCGTACACGTACCGCAACTAATTTTCCAAAAAGCGAAAGTCAAACAGTCAAACACTTCTAAAAATGAAAAGTCAAACAGTCAAAGCGAATAAAAAATGGAAAGTTAGACTGCGCGCATTATTCTAAACGTTTTCACCCTATTAAGAAAGTTTTCCATATAATGTATAGGTGTTCATACTAAATAAAATAGGTGTTCAGACTAGAGTTTTTAAAAAATCCGGGCGGGTCTACCCGCCCGTGCCCGACCCGTACCCGTGCCCGGATCCGCCCGGATCCGCGAATCCCGGATCCACGGATCTATCACGGGTCGGGTTGGCCCCAAATCCTCCAAACCCGTCTAAACTCGTGCCCGTGTAGACCCGTGCCCGACCCGTGGACCCGACCCGTAGATCCGTGCAAAAATTCAAAAAAATTCAAAAAAATTCAAAAAAAAATCAGAAAAATTCGAAAAAATATATATATATTAAAATATTGTGCAGTTTTAAATTCAAAAATTCAAAAAAATAAAAAAATTTCGAAAAAAATTCAAAAATTTGGACGGATCCGACCCGACCCGCCCGGATTTATCACGGGTCGGGTTGGGGGTTTTGGGTTCGGACCCGTGCATACCAGCCCCGTCGTACCCATGGATCTGCCGTACCCGTGGATCCGTGGATCCGGACGGGTCGGATCCACGGGTACCCGACCCACCCCGTTTTGAGAACCCTAGTTCAGACTAAATAAAATAAGTGTTCAAACTAGCTGAAAGAGGTGTTCATACTAATTTTTTAAAGTCTTTTTTTGCACTGTTTCATGTATGTTTTGCACAAAATGCAAGAGGTGCACACTAAATAAAACAAGTGTTTAGACTAAATATAACATGTTTTCATACTAGCTATTTCAAATATATTTTTGCACTGTTTCGAACATTTTTTGAGAAAATTTGAGCAAAAAACTGCAGAAAAAACAAAAAAATGTGATTTGCAGGCTTTAGAAACGTTTGTGGGGTCAAAATAGCATCGTTATGAGGTGAAACCTCAGTAAAGTGTGTGCGTCGTGTCGTGTCGTTTTCGAAAAGTGCTCATATGCGCGAATCAGAGTTACGAATCAAAAGTTACGTCTATTCGAAGATCAAATGTTATTTTGTGCTTATACTAACAAAGATATGGTCATACTAGTGCAGACTAAAAAGAACAGGTGTTCAGACTAAATACAATAGGTATTCAGACTAAAATACAAGAGGTGTTCAGACTAAATACAACAGGTGTTCAGACTAAATAAAACAGGTGTTCAGACTAATTATTTCAGGTCTGTTTTTGCACTCTTCAAGTCAGTTCTGAGGCACATACTAAATGAAAAGGATGTTCAGACTAAATAATAAAGATGTTCATATTATATAAAATAGGTGTTCAGACTAGCTGTTTCAAGTATGTTTTTTATGTACTGTTTCAAGTCTGTTTTTGTACAAAAATGTTGTGCATACTAACTCTTCTGATGGTCATACTAACTTTTATGATGGTCATACTAACTCCTTTGATGGTCATACTAGTAGTTTCAAGTTTGTTTTGTACAAAAATGGTGTGCATAGTGAATAAAATAGGTGTTAAGACTAAATAAAACAGATGTTCAGACTAGTTGTTTCAAGTCTGTTTTTTCACTATTTCAAGTCTAATATGCACTATATATGAATGTGCTAATACTAACTAAAAATATGATCATACTAGCTCCTCTGATATTCATGCTAACATTTTAGATGGTTATACTAACTCCTCTGATGGTCATGCTAACATTTCATATGGTAAAACTAACTTCTCTGATGGTCAAACTAACCCTGATGGTGATACTAACATCTCAGATTGTCATACTAACTCTTCTGGTGGTCATACTAACTCCTCTAATGGTCATACTTGTAGGATTTCATGATGCGAATCAGGTAAAAAATTTAAAAAAATTATTCGATAACATCTAGGATCATTTTATTATTGCTAATTTTACTTCATTTGTTTGCATCACTAATCACAATCATATATGTTCCTATAAGAGGGATTGTGATACCATACATGTAGTCTTTAATGTAGCTCTATTCCTCTTCGATTCACCTTGAATAGAAACAAGAACGACGTCGAGTTCGTGCTAGCGTCCTCTTCGTCCACTCCTAGCTTTATCGCTCGTTACGTAATCGATTGCTTAATCGATAAATATTTAGCAAATCTTTAGAGAAAGAGAAAAACTTAATTGAAGTTGTAACCTCATAATCTCTGGCTAAATATGATATTTATAGGCTCTAAACATCATATCAAGACTCTTCAAATTCCTTTAGAAATTAAGACATTAATGAAATTTAAACCGACACATTAACTGCTGACCTTTTAGCATTAAAACTGCAATAATTTTTTCTGGAGAACTCCAAACGACCTCAAATCTTCACCATTGGATTCTACACTTCAAGGACTTCAATTTGCATAGGTCATTTGTCCAGATTGGTTATTGTTTGACCTTTCAAACTCCTGTTTAAAGTAGTCATAAAATCTGACCCGAATTTGAGGCCATAATTAGAATCTCTTCTCTATCTCTTTATTTGTTAAATAAATTGTATTGGGCTTTGGACTTTAAATAAATTTATATCTCATAATAATATTCTCATATTATTATAATAATGAAACTTATATTATACTCACAATATACACTTTTCAATAAATTTATTTTCCCGCTAGAAAGTCACATCACGTGACATAATATTTTAATAATTCCAATATGTACCTTTATTTCATGCAACATGAAATCTCGTACATAAAAATATATTAAAATATTTATTCTTGTTTCTCGTTCAGTTTGTGTGACCTATGTTGAGGATCTATGTTATGTTGGCAATGGGATAAATCATTTTATTTCATAAACTGTAAACGGTATTCTAGCTATACATTACAGTTACCCAAATAATATAGATGTTTAGTAAATCTTTACAAAACACGATCCTTCTAGTAATGTTATCATTAACATTACTTGTGTCTATTCCTTGCCTTATGTCACACCCAGAAATAATGACTAGCTTAGGGGTGTTAATCCCGCCACGTGTACTTGATTTCAAGTACACGAAAGGCTTATTTTGCCACTCCGAAATACAAATAAGATTAATTTATTATATTTAATTTTAAGGGAAAAAAACACACACATTTCACAAGTACATGATCATCCAACAAATACATATATAAATAAACCAGCGTCTGGATACAAAGTTTACAGCGAAAGCTAAACAAAAATAAAATACATACAGAAGAGGACGATCCCATCAAAGGATGTGGGACCGATCCTAGCTAACCTACTACACACTAATCCTACAAAAGAAATGAAGAAACAAAAGAAGTGATCTTCAAGACGAAAGACGCCGGGGACTCCATCCTAGCACTCTCCTTAGACATATCAAAAGAATCTCTTGCTCCTTACCTGGACTCCGCAACCAACCGTGGAACGTGAGTAATTTATAAAAATTACTCAGTGTGGATTAAGGTCCAGCCTTTGAGATTATATCCGATTCAAGGTTGGACCAATCACATTTACTGAGAATACATATATTAAGATACTACACCTAGCTTGTGTTTTGTTTAACCATTAATCAATTTAAATGAATAATTAAATCTATCCAAAGAGACGATACGACAAAAGAAACCCAAAGTATTTATGAGGAATAGTAGTATACAATAACTAATATGGGAATATATCAAACTCCCAGACAAATGTACAGAGTATCAAATTTTAGAAACCCGAGTGTAGGACTTCAGGATTCGCCCCCTTAGACGGGTCTAGTATGTCAGCCGCCAAATCTAAGGGTATCGTTAGACGGGTCTAGTATAATCAGCCGCCAATCTAACTTAATTCTGAGTTTTCAGAACGAAACGCCCTGGTAAAATAGAGCGACTATAAAAGCACACACTCGATCAAAAGCAAACCGAGAAGCCTACCTCACAAAAAAAAACAATAAACATAAACTCTCGATCTCAGCCGTCATACGGAAATAAGGAACCGACTACCCGTTTGAATAATAATAAAAAGGAAACTCCCTGTACTAGTTAAAGCCAAGGGGAGGCCCAGATTTCCCCGTTACTTACTAAGAGTTATTAGGGGAACCCCTTCGAATATTTAGAGATCTCAAATATCGACTAATAGAAATATATAAAGAACGGAATAGCTCCAATACCTCACATATGACACGCATACTCTAAACTGAGAAACTGAACCTTAATCACTTAAAGAGGAAATATTATAGTACATATACTAATAAGGATCATGAAAATGAAACTCTCGAACTGGCACTACACGCCATCAAGTGATGATCACATTTGATTAGCATCAGCCGAATGTCTATGAAGACATTTCGACGGGGGGACCCCACGGGCAAATCCCTTTACCGTACGTAATCCACCCGTCACGATGCCCTCACGCCACACATCCGGCTGGTGATCACCAGCCCGACACTCATCACTCCCGACGAGAATATATATATAATATTTATACGTATCTACCTATAAGTAACTAATAGTCTAATACGATTTGTATATCGGATCTTATATGCAACATGAAAATGCATATGACATGAAATGCAGGTTTGTCTCAATAGTTGGTACAGTTACCGGTATGCAATTATGACAATTCAAATCCTACGGGCCTAATTAGTTAGTGTTGGTAGTTTTGGTACCACAATTCAAGTTTGGTAAGTCTGGTAGGTCCTAATAAGAGAGAAAGGAACATAATCCCCAGGAATCCACACCTGGAACGAAGCATGAGCTACTCTAACGGGGGATCTGCTGCGTCCACGCTGACCTCAGTGTCGTATGCAGCTGCGTCAGTCTCGTCCCCTGTGTGTGGGTCCGAGTCGACTAGGTCTCCTATTCATTTATTTCGAGTTTGTTCAATTAGTCGAGGGATTTGTGAAATTAAGTGAAATCAAATGACAAAGTAACGGCATTTGAGACGTCCTTGATGCTCCTAATTTATATTATCACATATTTTTACTTAGTCAAGTCTTGCGTGCAGTGTCCGTGGTGCACAGCGAGTGTGGGTACAATCACCTATTTTTGTCCTTTTTGTTTAATTTTAATGTGATTCTGAGTGTGTCACTATTCCCGTTATTTAATGTGACGTTAGGACGATAAGACAAGGAATGTAAATAACAAATCACGATGAAAGCATGTTATAAAATCAACTACTTTTAGTTGGACTTTTATTATTAACTAATCAAAAGAAGAAACAAAAATAGTTAATTTAACTAATATGTGTGTAATTGTATTAGTTAGGCGTTTATAGAGAAGTTGATCAATATATATATATCATTGTAATTAAATATTTCCTTAGTCATAATTATGTGTATTTTTATGTATTGTATTAATGTTAATTATATACTACGTATAGAATGTATTATATGTATTATATTTAATTAGTCTTATAATTAATTAGTTGTGTTACTCTATGTATTAAATGATTACTTAGTCGTCTTCGAGTGTTTTTCATATGTAGTTTAGGTGTACAATATATTTTATGTGATATAGAGAAATTGATCAATATATATTATTATATACATAATCATACTTAATCCAATCTTGTTGGTGGTGATTCGGATGTACTTTATTAGATATATATATATATATATATATATATATATATATGTTCATATATAAGTGTGTGTGTGTATATATATATATATGTATAGACATATATTCTTTTATATACTTATATATAGTTATTTGGTTATTTTGTATGTATATATATATGTATTATACTAAATAAAACTTATAAGTATTTAATTATATTGTTTAGTATTATATCAAGTTTAATTACTTGATTTATTCGTTACGTATTATTATAGGTCAAATGTCCTTTATAAAAAAAAAAGGCATCGTCGCCCTAAGTTATCTATCCTATTTATATAGCTAACTCGTATTATTCGTGCAGTGTCCTTGATGCTCCTAATTTATATTATCACATATTTTTACTTAGTCAAGTCTTGCGTGCAGTGTCCGTGGTGCACAGCGAGTGTGGGTACAATCACCTATTTTTGTCCTTTTTGTTTAATTTTAATGTGATTCTGAGTGTGTCACTATTCCCGTTATTTAATGTGACGTTAGGACGATAAGACAAGGAATGTAAATAACAAATCACGATGAAAGCATGTTATAAAATCAACTACTTTTAGTTGGACTTTTATTATTAACTAATCAAAAGAAGAAACAAAAATAGTTAATTTAACTAATATGTGTGTAATTGTATTAGTTAGGCGTTTATAGAGAAGTTGATCAATATATATATATCATTGTAATTAAATATTTCCTTAGTCATAATTATGTGTATTTTTATGTATTGTATTAATGTTAATTATATACTACGTATAGAATGTATTATATGTATTATATTTAATTAGTCTTATAATTAATTAGTTGTGTTACTCTATGTATTAAATGATTACTTAGTCGTCTTCGAGTGTTTTTCATATGTAGTTTAGGTGTACAATATATTTTATGTGATATAGAGAAATTGATCAATATATATTATTATATACATAATCATACTTAATCCAATCTTGTTGGTGGTGATTCGGATGTACTTTATTAGATATATATATATATATATATATATATATATGTTCATATATAAGTGTGTGTGTGTATATATATATATATGTATAGACATATATTCTTTTATATACTTATATATAGTTATTTGGTTATTTTGTATGTATATATATATGTATTATACTAAATAAAACTTATAAGTATTTAATTATATTGTTTAGTATTATATCAAGTTTAATTACTTGATTTATTCGTTACGTATTATTATAGGTCAAATGTCCTTTATAAAAAAAAAAGGCATCGTCGCCCTAAGTTATCTATCCTATTTATATAGCTAACTCGTATTATTCGTTATAGTAATTTGTGATACATATAGTATAGAAGAAAATGTATAAGAAACACAATGAAACACAAGTTGATTTATTTTAATTATTTAATGTATGTTTGTGTTAATCTTTATGAAGGTACTTTAACGTCGATTATGTCTTAGTATTTTATTGACATGACATTACATAGAGGAATTTGCAAAGTTTACACGAATATATAGATGCATATTCTTTCTTTAGCTTAAATATTCGTCAAGCCAGTTTAATGAAAATCGTATTGTCATATTCAGTTACTAGTTTCTATTTCAAGTATAAGATCTTATGTATTTATATTTACATTATTTATTTTTATGAAATTAGTTGAGATTCTAGTTGATTAAGGTAAGGTTTAATAAATAATCATATAAATACATGACCATGGAAAATAATTATTGTAGTAATGTATAATTATATTTAATTCGGTTTGAATATTATTCTCCTTAGTCCTAATGGTCACTTTTCTATGTAATACAAATGTATATACATATATGTGTATACATTTATATATTTATTTATATATTTACTTCACTAAAAATCTAGTTGAATGTTATAACGCTTATTTAACCTACTTTTATTATTACCAAATTAGTTCCATAATTTTTGGCATTTTACTACAATCGTCTTCATGTAATTTCCTTTTAAATAGAGTTCTTTTTCCAACTTTTGAAATGCTGTCGCAAATCAGTCCCTGACTAGGGACTATTTCAAAAGCAGTTTTAATTTTTTCTTTACGGTTTAGTCCCTGGCGAGGACCCAGTTTTAAGAAAACTAAGTTTTAGTTTGTATTAATGCCTCTAAAGGACCCAGTTTTCAGAAAAGTTCACAGAAACGCCCCCAGAAAATTTACAGAAAACAGTTCTTTATAAAAACGTCCCTAGAGGCTGTCAGAATCCAGAACTTTGCTGTTTTGTCCCTGAATTTTGCTGAAATGTCATGTGGTATGTACCAGACCCGTACCAGCAGGGAAACTTGCTGGTACAACTGGTATGAATGGATTTTTATGGAATATTAACACATTTGTCTCACTGTTTCTCTTTTTGTTCCAATATTTGCTTGATGTTTTAAGCATTAGTACCATTATACAACAAGGAGCAAATGTTCGACGTCGATAAGTAATCGAGGTTGAGTGACAAATATGTACCAGAAAAGTAGGAGTTTTGAGCTGAAATTAAGTCGAGTCGGTGTACGACTTCTCTATCTTCGTCTCTTGAGACAGTGGCTGCTATGCACCATCAGCCGAGGAGAAGGGGAGTGTAGGTGCGGTCGTGACTTGGCAAGGAGATGGCAGCGCCCATTCGGGTGGAGAAAGGCGGGGCCGACGGAAAGGTTCTTTGGGTGGAGGAACCAAGGGGAATGCCTCTGTCTATTTTTTTTTCTCTCTCTTGGAATTGGATGGGAACCAAAGGGAAATAGAGAACGACGGTCACGGCAGGAAAAGGAGAAAAAGAAAAGAAAAAGAGCGAGTCAAGAGTAATTTGATTGGATGGGAAATTAATGCGGAGAGATGGGGTCACGTGAAGAGAGGAAGAAAGAAAAGTGGGAGGTGTTGTCATCCCTCCCATGATCTTCTATGGCGGCTTCAATGCATGTCCTCATGCTATTTACTCCCTCTAGGTCCGAACGGGTCACTTAACCCACACAAATGGTGATGATCACATGCACATTTGTGGAGGAATTAGTGGGGTTTGAGTGCTTCTACAATACCAGTGGTGCGGCCATACGCAGGGTAACTTATTGCAGAGGCAATTCTCATCCTCCATCGACTCGCTAGATATGGTTTGCTTGGTTCGGATGGTTTGTAAGGAATTTTAGAGCTTATGGTGATACGGTTTGAGTGGCTAATCGTGTTGCAAGTTGTGTTTAGAAACAAAAGAGTTACTTTGACTCGTTTCAAGGTTCATAAACTTTCTAAATTAATTAGTAATGCTTTTGTTATGCATAAGGCTTGTTATTTATGTGATAATTATTATTTATTTCAAGTGTTGACATTATATATATATATATATATATATATATATGAGGGGGGATCCATTGGCTTCCTTTTTCGTAGCCTCCTCTAGCCTCCTCGTCAAAATCAATGAAAATGGTCGATCCGGACCGTTGAAAACATTCTTCATACTAATATAGACTTAGAGACCAAATTTTAGATTTTTTTGAATTTTTTTACTATTTTATCGGACGGGTTGAAAATTGGATTTATCTAACGACTTATAGACATCCAATTTTCAACCTGTCCGATAAAATAGTAAAAAAATTCAAAAAAATCTAAAATTTAGTCTCCAAGTCTATATTAGTATGAGTAATATTTTGAATGGTCCGGATCGGCCATATTCATTGATTTTGATGGAAAATAGGGCTGGAGGCTACGGAGTGGAGGCCACGAGGAGGAGGCCATGGATCCCCCCTCTATATATATATATATATATTTATTGTTCAATTATTATTTTGTTTTAGTTTATAGGTACATTATGTTATTTTTAATTACTTACTCCTTTATAGGTGAGGACTTATTACATAAAATTTCTTCTCTAAATTTGTAAATTAACAAATGAAAATAAAAGTTTCAAATTTTATGTATTTCTCTAAGTTAATATTTTAGTCAATGATACATTTACGATTAACAAGACAATTATTTCTTAAAATAATTGTCAAAAATGGTGGGTTTTACACTTTATGATATTATAATTATTATACAAAGTAGGATTATGTCATCTTTGTATTATAATTGTTTCTTGGTCTCCATTAAGTAAATTATAAAATTATAACTGCACTTCAGTTATATTGGATCCATTTATAATTCTACTTTACCAAGGGGCCCACAAAATATCATTTCTCATTATTAATGAGTGACAGTGATGATCTTGACATATATCATTTTTCCGCACAAGTTATATATAAAGAACTATTACTTTTATCACTACTTGTTGTAAGTAGCTTTTAATAATAATCACGTTATACATCCCTCATGTGAAAAAGATACATGTCTCAATCTTAGAATCAAAGACACGATAAAAACATCAATGACACAAACACAATCTATATAATGTTTTTATCTATTAGGTCTGTTTAATATACGAAACATTTCATATATTCGTGTTATTAAATGATATCTTTTATCAACGTTTGCAGAACTACAACGTACTTTTAATCAACACGACAGTCTTATATGGCATATTAGTGTTCCTGCTAATATCCAAGACCTGTAAACATTTTTAGAATTGTATATTCATTATATTTAGAGTTCTGCGGTTCAAGACCAAGTGCATCTTCTTGAACACATCTAAATATGAATATAGAACTCATTGAACAAGATGTGAATAACATCCAATTCATAAATATAACATAAAAGTAATCAGTAAAAGATAACTTTTAGAACACAAATCTAACAATACAAACCTCTCATATTGTAATACTAGCGATGTTTTTCAATGTTTTCATCGATTCATCGATGTTTTTCAACCACTCATCGATGTTTTCATCAATTCATCGCTGTTTTTCAATGTTTCATCGATTCTTTTTTATTTTCATCGATTCATCGATGCAAACCTGACATTCATCGATTCATCGATGCGAAACAACATTTCATCGATGTTTTTCATCAACTCATCAATGCAAAGCATTGATTCAGCGATGTTTTTCAATGTTTTCATCGATAAAGAAAGAAAGAAAGAAAGAAAAAATAAGAAGAAATATGCAGTTGGGAGAGAAAAAATAAGTTAAAAAAAGAAAGAAGACAAAATAAGAATAAGACAAAAGAATAAGGAGAGTAAGAGACGGAAGGTTAGATCTGAAATTCAAAATTAAATTTTTTTGTCTTATGCAGGATACAAGTGTAAGGTACGAGATGAAAGATACCGAAATAATTTCTCTATATTTTAAGAGAGGAATTCTAATCTCAGTCACAGTTTATAATATAGCTCGTCAGTTTTGTGGTTTATCAATGAAATTCGATTTTTTTATTACTAGAAATTTAATAAATAAATTATAAATAAAACAAAGATTGCTGTGGAAGTTCAAAAAATAGAAAAGCACGATATTGCTAATATCGTGCTTTTGGAAAAAGTCAAAAGATCGATTTTGACAACACCGATCTTTAAGTCCTTCAATTTTTTTATGCAATTTTCTTTGTATTGCTTTTGTATTTGAATATTTTATTAATAAAAATATTAATAATTTAATTCATGAGTTGTGTTATATTTAGGTATTTTTATAGCAACTTCGATTATTCCCGCTTGTTTTTTATCATCGCAGACCATCGAGCTGTAGATATTCGAGTCTACTTTTATCGTGTCGAGTCTGATTTGTGATAAGGATAGAGAGAATAAGGATAGAGCTCACAAATGTATGTGTGAAGGGTGCAATAGTGCTGCGCTCATGGATCAACGTCCATCTGTTGCTTACTCGCTTGTCGGGAAGTGCGGCTCTGCTTTGACCTTGGTGCTCGTGGAGGTCGAATTGTCTGACTGGCTGACCTACAAGATCGTACCCCATAGGATCTGGCATAGGGTATTGTCAATGACGCTCGAGTCGGGCTGGTGGTGTAGATTCCTCAAGTCCATTGTAAAACCCGCTATTTTTTACAATTATTTTAATAAATAATTGTCCTCTTAATCATGAAGTTTATCTTAATTTAGGACTTAACCCAAATTCAGTCTGGAAAAATAGATAAAATTTAAACGTGTCTTTGGTTAACTTACATAAGTACGTATGAATTAAAATTTCTAGATAAAAGTGTAGGATTTCATGATGCGAATCGGGTAAAAATTAAAAAATTATCCGATAACATCTAGGATCGTTTCATTATTGCTAATTTTACTTCATTTGTTTGCATCACTAATCATAATCATATATGTTCCTACAAGAGGGATTGTGATACCATACATATGGTCTTTAACGTAGCTATATTCCTCTTCGGTTCACTTTGAATCCGAAACAAGAACGACGTCGAGTTCGTGCTAGCATCCTCTTCGTCTGCTCCTAGCTTTATCGCTCGTTACATAATCGATTGCTTAATCGATAAATATTTAGCAAATCTTAAGAGGAAGAGAAAAACATAGTTGAAGTTGTAACCATATAATCTCTAGCTAAATATGATATTTATAGGCTCTAAACATCATATGCCAAGTAATACTCGCATCCCGACGAAATGAGATGCTTCGCCTGAAGGGCAGATATAACGGGCACTCGCAAACTAGGATGTGTACCACGAAAATAATATGGCTCGGAGGTGACACCACCAAATCTCACACTACGTCTCTCACAATCGACTACCGCTCGATGGGTAGTCAACCAATCGAGTCCGAGTATCACGTCAAAATCACGAAGGTCGAGTACAGTAAGGGTCACGGGTAGGTCTCGTCCCGCGATCCTGACTAACCGATCACGACAGACACGATCTACAATGACAGACTTCCCGAGGGGAGTCTGCACCTCCATAGCTCGTGTCCTGCCGCTAGTGGGCCAGTCGTGAGTCCCAACGTACATAGTAGCTACGAAAGAATGGCTAGCCCCGTATCGATAAGTACAAAAGCGGGGTAGCCTGTAATGTATAGCATACCTGCAATGAGGGTGGTGTCTGGAGTCTCCTCGTAGGCATACTCCTCGCTGAGGTCCTCATGAGTAGTCTCATCGGACACCAAGGCATGGACTCGGGCCACAGGTCGTGCAACTGGCACTCGTCCTCCGCGCGCTCTGCCTCGAGGCGGGGCTGGCGCGCCTCGTCCAACTGGCGGAAGTGGTGGACGTACCACTGCTGAAATGGGTCTGGTAGTGCGGTTTGGGCACTCAGGTGCCCAATGACCGGGCTGCCGACAGTAGTGGCAGACTCCGGGGCGTGGGGGAAGAAGTCTCGACTGAGATGGTCTCGGCTGTGACTAAAAAGGTCTCGGAGCGTACTGCTGAGGCCTCCGGCTAGGCAAGGGAGCAGGTGGGGTAGGTGTAGAGGGAGAGGCTCCATCGATGCGTGGTCGGACATTACGG
The DNA here is from genome assembly GCA_964058865.1 of Eleocharis quinqueflora. NCBI lineage: Eukaryota > Viridiplantae > Streptophyta > Magnoliopsida > Poales > Cyperaceae > Eleocharis > Eleocharis quinqueflora. Next base: position 78,910 of record CAXKVX010000860.1, on the reverse strand, counting down.
GCTGCCGCCCGTGCACCGATGAGGCCCTCCTGGTACTCGGCCTTATCCAATAAGAACTCTACCGAGGTACCAGGATAAATATCAAGCACGCTCGCGAGGGCTGGATGGAAGCCTCTGATGAAACGTGCTCGGCAGCGAGACGGGTCTGCCACCAAGTCGGGTGCGTAACGGGAGAGTCTGATGAACAACTCGCCATACTGACGCGCTGTACGAGACCCCTGTGTCAAGGTCTCGAAGCGGTGGCGTAAAGTTGAGAGCTGATACTCTCCCATGAACCTAGCACGGAAACGATCTGAGAAATGCTCCCATGACATCGCTCGAACGCCTCCAGTGTGCTGAGGCTCCTGGGTCGCCCACCAGTGCCGAGCATCTCGCTCGAACAAGGTGGTCGCCAGCTCGGCCATAAAGGCCTCGGGAGTACGAGACAACCGGAAAGTGGCCTGTACAGACGTAAGCCACTCTGCAGCGGCATCGTATCCGCCGCTGCCATCATACCTGGGGGTATGATGCCGCTCGAACTCTCGTAGTGCCTGCAAGAAAGGGTCTCGTGCAGGGTGAGTCTCGGAAGAGCCCGACTGAGCAGTGAACTAGGCCAATCCAACAAAGAAGGCCTGCATGAGCTGGGCTGGGTCCGTGCCAGGCGCAAATACGATGGGGGGTGGTGGCTGAGGTACCTGCTGCGGATGTACCGTGGGCTGGTCCCTAGCCACAGGGTGAGGGGGAACCGGGGGAGGAGCCTGCCTAGAAGGGGCAGTGTGAACAGAGGCCGCCCTCTCGGGTACGACTCCTGATGGAATGGGTGGTGGAGGAGGGATAGAACTGGTGTGATGACCTAGTGCTGTACGTGAAGGGTGGTTAGAACTGGTTGTATCACGAAGGTCACCCTCTCTCGCATCAACATGGGGTGGTACTGGGACAAGGGGGCCCTAAGACGGGCAGAAGAACCCCCAGGAACTGGAGCAGAATCAGCTGGGTCTTGGTGAGCCTGAAAACTCCTGGTGCGAACCATGATGTGAGAACGGGAAATCTGTAACAATAGTGTAATTAATAAGGTTATTACATGTTGTCTTTATGGCCAGTTTCCGTTCATCATTGAGTCTAAATCTTTCGTTTGCCTTGGCATTGAGTCTTACGACATGAAGTTGAGATTTCGCAACCTGATGCTGATAAAACGAACAAATGTCGTCGCTGAGCCGATATCTTTCACACCAAATCTGACGGTCCCCGTGTTTTTGCAAGAATTGTGTCGTAACAAATGTACGTCTCACGCTGACATGAGAAACTGCCGAGTGCTACTGAACTCGTGCTCGAACGTCATTACTAGGCTCGATCCCAACTTACCAAATGGTCTAGATATCAATTACCAAGGCATCACGTTACGAGATTACCACCTACGAATTCCTACAACCTACCCTCACTCAGACCTAAGCGGATGACATGTATTGTGATGTGTGATATACTGACTTTAGCCTTGGAATGGGTAGTACAGATTAAGATACATGATTGAATTCGTGTCATAGCACGATTTATCAACCTGGCTCTGATACCACCGAAGGATGTCACACCCCAGAAATAATGACTAGCTTAGGGGTGTTAATCCCGCCACGTGTACTTGGTTTACAAGTACACGAAAGGCTTAATTGGCCACTCAAAAATACAAATAAGATTTATTTATTATATTTAGTTTTAAGGAAAAGCACACACATTTCACACAGTACATGATCATCCAACAAATATATATATATAAAATCCAGCGTCTGGATACAAAGTTTTCAGCGGAAGCAAACAAAAGTAAATTTTATACAAAAGAGGACGGTCCCATCAAGGAACGTGGGACCGACCCTAGCTAACCTACTACATACTAATCCTAAACCAAGGAATAAAGGAAATAAATGAAATGATCTTCAAAACGGAAGGCGCCAGACTCCATCCTAACGCTCTCCTCTGGACATCAAAAGAGACTCCTGCTCCTTACCTGGACCCCACAACCAACCGTGGAACGTGAGTAAATTATAAAAATTTACTCAGTGTGGATTAAGGTCCAGCCTTTGGGATTATATCCGATTCAAAGTTAGACCGTTCACATTTACTGAGTTTTAATTGTAATTTAAATTACTACACCTAAATGTGCATTAGTTAACCATTTCACATTTTTAACAATGAGTCTATCCAAAAGACGATACGAGAAAGAAACCCAAAAGTAATATGAGGAATAATATTATATATATATAGTAAGGTGAATAACATCAAGGCTCCCAAACAAGAAAGGTTTTGTCAAAGTAGAAACCCCGGGTGTAGGACTTCAGGATTCGCCCCCTCAGACGGGTCGCAACCAAAAGCCTAAGGGTATTGTTAGGCGGGTCCCAGATCAACCACAGGCCCAATGTAATCGTTGGACGGGTCTCAAATCAACCACAACCTAACTAAAATCTGAGTTTCCAGAACGAAACGCCCTAGTAAATGCAGAGCGGCTATAAAAGCACACACTCGATCAAAAAGCGAACCGAGAAGCCTACCCTCACAAAAGATAAGAAAATAAATTAAACTCTCGATTTCAGCCATCATACGGAAATAAGGAACCGACTACCCGTTTGAGTAACAATAATAAAAGGGAACTCCCTGTACCAACCAGGGGCCAAAGGGGAGCCCCAGACTTCCTCTGTACCAACCAGGGGCCAAAGGAGGAAGTCCTTCGAATATTAGGAGATCCCGAAACATCGGCTAATAGAAATATAAAGAACGGAATAGCTCCAATATGTCACATATGACACGCATACTCTAAACTGAGAAACCGAACCTTAATCACTCAAAGGAAGATATTATAATATTTATACTAGTAAGGACCTTGAAAATCAAACACTCGAACTGGTACTACGAGCCACCAAGTGATGGTCATAGATGGTGAGTAGTGGTCGAATGTCCTTAGGGACATCCCGAGAAATGGACCCCACGGGCGAATCCGTTTACCGTACGTAATCCATCCTCACGATGCCCCCAGACTACATCCGTCCTAGCTAAGACTCACCGGCCCGACTCTCATCACTCCCGACGAGAATATATAATAATATTTGATACGCAACTACCTATAAGTAGCTAATAGGCTAATACGATCCGTATATCGGATCTTATATGCAACATGATATGAATATGGCATGAGATGCAGGTTTGTCTCAATTGTTGGTACAATTACCGGTATGAAATTATGACAGTTCAAGTTCTATGGGCCTGATTAGTTATTGTTGGTAGTTTGGTACCGCAGTTCAATTTAGGTAAGACTGGTAGGTCCTATTAAAAGGGAAAGGAATATAATCCCCAGGAATCCACACCTGAGATAGCTGGAGCGATACGCAAGGTCGACTCTACTTTGGGGGCAGCTCTGAAGCGTCTGCGCCTGTATCAGCGTCGATAGCGTCAGTAACGGCCTCGTCTCCCGCGAGTGGATACGAGTCGGCTAAATCTCCTAATTTAGTGATCGGATCGTATTTAGTTAGATTGAACATTTGAGTTTAAAAATCTAAGCGTTCGAGACGTCCTTGATGCTCCTAACTTAATTAATTTGTCATTTTTACTTAGTCAAAGTTTTCGTGCAGTGTCCTTGCTGCACGGCAAGTGAATGTGAATTATGTGTCTCTATTCCTTTGTTAAATGTTGTGTGAGATTCTAAGTGTTCTACTACTTCCCATTTATTTGACGTCAGGACGATATGCTACAGAACATCAATAAAGAACAGCACGAGAAAAACATGTTATAAATTCAACCACTTTTAGTCGGACTTTTAATTAAATTAAGCAAAGAAGGAAATAAAATATTCTAATAATTATTGATGCATATTATTATTGTGCTTATAGAGAAATTGATAAACATATTTTATTAAACGTTTACTTAGTCATAATTGTGTGGTTCATGTGTAATATTTAATTTGGTGCGTGTTTGAACTTGGTGTGATATAGAGAAATTGATCAATATATATTATTATGCATATAGTTATACTTAGTCCATTTCTGTCGATAGTGTGTGATATTTTACTAATATATTTATATATATACATATATTATTTAACTTGTTTTATTATTTAATTAATCATGTTATTATAAATAATCAATTAACTTAATCGTCACGTATAATTGTAAGTCAAGTGTCATTAAGTCAGATGCGTTGTCGTTCCTAAACAACTATCCTACTATATAGCTATGTCGTATATTATACGTTATATTGTTTTGTGCTAAATATAGTATAGAAAAATACATAAAAACACAAGTTGGTTTATTTTAAGATTTGTTTGTGTTAATCCTGGAGTGGGATCAGAAGTCCGTACTCGTGCGTCATAGCCGAAGCTCGTGCTGCACGGACTTATGGTCGTCATTTCTCAATTAATACCTTTCTCGGTCCTTTTTCTTATTCGGGTCGAGTTACTAAGTATTATGGGCCAGGCCTCTAATTTTGTAGTATCTGTATATACCCAACTCGGCCCAAATAGGGCCCAAGCCGAAAATACTTGTAACTATATTTGTTTAATTATTAGTATTCACTTTTGTAGTAGGTATCGGGTCCAATGGGCCTAATAGGCGCATCTATATTTTTATAAACCTCTAAATTCGAAATAGGGTTCTAAGCCCAAAAATCCTCACAAGGCCCAATAATTTAGTTATTTTGGGTCTAAGGGTCTAATGGCCTGAAGGTCCAATTTGTTTTAATTTAAAATTTTCGGAATTCATCTCAGGGGCCCAACCCCTTTTTGTTTTATCTCGACAGAGCACAACCGCAAGCAAACCCAGCACATAAGGAGTATACTGCACAGGGGCTGGCATCCCTGTGCAGTACCAGTTCAAAACCCGAATCCAAACCAGCACAGCACCAAGTGCCAGTAAATACCAGAAAATCAGAACCCTTAACTCATGTAACAAATCCCATCAGAATCAATTTAGTAAAATACCATACTACTCATTATCCGGGTCCTAGGCACTAATCAGATCAGTTCTAGTGTGAAACAGTTCATATCCAAGAGTATCAGCATGGTCAAACAACATCACAGACAGTGGCTCGATGGCCACTGTCATCAAAGTGAAATCAGTACCCAGACCCCGATTAAGCAAACAAGAACACAAGCAACCAAAACAGCACAAATGGGACAGTTCCCAAATGGAGTGACAAAGCACAGAATGACACAGAGCAAAGAATACAATCAATTGTTCCTAAGGTTTTGTTTATTACCAGAAATAGGAGCAGAGACCGAGTTAACCAGGAACACTCAGGGGCTAGGTGGCTTCTAACGTCTCACCAACCTCTACCTCCCTCTGTCCTTCTCCCTTTTCTTTTCGATTTTCTCAAAGCTCTCTAAGTTAAGCAAGCTATCTCAACACATGAGCCAAGCAACAAAAACCCCCAACTACGAAGAAGGAGCGTCATTAAATAACCCGAGGAGGGAGGCCAGGTGAGCAGATAGGGCCAGAGGACAGACCAGTAGGTCGTGCCAGAAAGCTGGTACAATACACTCGATCGTTCGAGCTAAAGGTCAAAATAAGGGACAGCGTGGTGTAACCCGCGTTAATGGCGACATGCCTTTTGAAACGACAGGAGACAAGTGGGAGAGAGTTTGTAAGGTTGAGTGTGAGAGAGGAGCTGAGAGAGTGAGGAAGGGTGATTTGACAGGACCGAGGGACAGCGCAAAGAGAAGGAGAGGGATCGGTATTGAATGCCAGAGAGAGAAGAGAAAAAGGGAGGTAAGAGAGTGACGGGTTTAAAGGAGGAGAAGAATAAAAGGAGAGAGAGAGATGCAGGGAAATGAATGTGAAATGACAAAAAGTATCTGAGAGAGAGAGTGGGAGAGAGATGATGTAATAAATGAGAGGATATGAATTTAAGGAGGGAAGAGAAAGGCTCGGGAAGAGGGGAAGTCAGAGGTCGGGTCAGAGAGTGGGGATGGGGTTTTTCTGCGTCTTCAATTTCTGCGGTTTCTTCTATTTTGGTACACCTACACATCTAATTCAACCCGTCTGGGTATTCCTGACTCGTTTCATGGACTTAGTGGTATAGAGGATCGTGACTGGGACGTGAGAGGTGAGTGGGATCGGGAAAACAGCCTTAGTCATGCGGCACCTTGTGTGGCTCTTCACTGCAAGCTCAAACACGACCCGAACGGGTCATAGTTGTTGCAGCACGACATCTGGGGTTAAATTCAATTATTCCTTTTTAGTTCGGTTGTTCTAAGGTGGTGCTCGTGTGGTTGTTCGTGTTGTAGGTCAGATCTTGACCTAGAACGGACCGGATAACTCGTTATAAGGTGTCTTGTCGAAATTTGTCTTTAAGTGAAATTCCAAACCGCCTTAAACTATTTAAGTTTAACTGTAACTAATATAATTAACTTAAATTTTATATATAAATTAAGATTAGGTACAAGATTGAGTTTTTAAAGTTTAAATTGTTTACAAGAAGTAAATCCTTTACAAGATATATTTATATACATCTTTTGTTTACTAATTTAATTTAACCATCATGCATCTTTTAAATTCATATTGAATTTGTTAAGAGTATTTGATGAAATTTACTTTGAAGGAGGATTTTTAATATTTTATTTAATTAGTTTTAGCTCATACGATAATTTCTATAAGTTGTTAAATAAGAATGTATTGAATTCTACTTATTTTCATATGTTAATTTTGAGATAAGTTTCTATTTAACGATTAATGTCCTCATTAACAAGACAATTATTTACATGAATAATTGTCGAAATTAGTGGGTTTTACATCCTCCCCCTCTTAAAAGAAGTTCCGTCCCGAAACCGAACAAATCAGGTAGTAAAAAGGTCTGGATACCTCTCTCGCATCTCGCTTTCGAGCTCCCATGTAGCCTCACGGGGGGTGTGCTGCTCCCACTGGACAAGGACTCGAGGAATAGACCGTCTACGGAGACGAGTCTCACATGTATCTAAGATGCACAGAGGCTGCTCTCTATAGGTCAAATCTCTCTCGACCTGTAGGGGCTCGACCTGGAGTACGTGCGAGGGGTCGGGCACATAACGTCTCAACTGAGATATGTGAAAGACGTTATGTACATCCGATAAGGAAGGAGGGAGAGCAAGTCGAAAGGCACACGGTCCCACTCGCTCTAAAATGAGGAAAGGTCCGATGTAGCGGGGTGCAAGCTTCCCTCTAACACCGAACCTCACTACGCCCTTAGTGGGCGATACCCTCAATAAAGCATGCTCACCAATGGTGAACTGCACGTCTCGTCTCTTCGGATCGGCGTACTTCTTCTGCCGATCCTGCGCGGTCCTGAGTCGCTCGTGAATGAGTCTGACTATATCAGTACTCTCATTCACGAGCTCCGAGGCTGTAGGGGTGTACATGCTTGGAGGACCCCAACAAACGGGAGTATGGACAGGCTGTCCGTACAAAGCCTCGAAAGGAGTCATGCAGATGGACGCGTGATAACTGCTATTATACGCAAACTCGGCTAAGGTGAGATGTGACTCCCAGTCTCCACTCATAGTGATCGTATATGCACGTAGCATATCCTCTAAGGTCTGTATAGTGCGCTCGGACTGACCGTCAGTCTGCGGGTGGTAGGCTGTGATGAAACTCAGCGTAGTACCTAACGCCTCCTGGAATCGTCCCCAGAAGTGTGAGGTAAATCGGGTATCTCGATCGGAAATAATCTGGGTCGGGGCGCCATGATATCTGAATTGCCAGTTCAGATATAGTTTCCCCATCCTCTCTGCCGAAGATCCAAGGCGAAAGGGGATAAAGTGGGCTACCTTAGTGAGCGTGTCAACAATGACCCAAATGGCATTGTTGCCGCTCTGTGTCCGAGGTAGTCCTGTCACGAAGTCCATAGTAACGATATCGAATTTACGCTGGGATTTCGATATCAGATGTAGTAGTCCTGCAGGTCTCTTACGCTCAGCCTTGACCTTCTCACAGGTCAAGCACTTAGCCACATACTGGTACATCTTGGTCTCGCCAGGGTGAATAGCGTAGCCCCAGTCGTGCGCTTCTGAAAGAATCTTGTCTTTCAGGGCCGCGATTTTGGGTACGCAAAGTCGATCGTCAAAGAGTAAGGTCCCGTCCTCGGCAATGTGGAACCGAGGCGCGGTGCCTAAAGGTACACGGGTCCTGTACCTCTCGAGGAGAGGGTCGGAGGCCTGAGCCTGCCGAATCTCATCTCGTAGTGTAGGCTGAATGGTCAAAGGAGCGACCGTAGCCACATTGGAGGGTCCGGGATCGGATGAGATCCTATCTGACACATTCACCATCAGGTCCAAACGTCGCATGTCCTCGATGAGATGGTGCTGGTCGGTAAGAAGAGTCGCCCAGTTGGTGCTACTCTTCCTACTAAGGGCATCGGCCACGACATTGGCCTTGCCCGGGTGGTACAAGATCTCCATCTCATAATCCTTCATGAGCTCAAGCCAATGCCTTTGGCGTAGGTTAAGCTCACGTTGTGTAAACACAAACTTAAGGCTCTTATGATCGGTGAAGATCTTACACCTGGCCCCGTATAAGTAGTGGCGCCAGATCTTCAGGGCGAAGATCACGGCTGCCAACTCGAGATCGTGAGTCGGGTAGTTCCTCTCGTGATGTCTGAGCTGTCGGGACGCATAAGCGATCACGTGGCCATCCTGCATCAACACGCACCCGAGTCCAAGTCGGGATGCATCTGTGTACACTGAGTACTCCAGATTCGGGACAGGCATGGCTAATACGAGAGTAGAGACGAGGCGTCTCTTGAGCTCCTCGAAGCTCTGCTGTCTCTCAGGGGTCCACTCAAAGCGGACACCCTTCTGTAACAGCTGCGTCAAGTTTGCTGCTAGCACTGAAAATCCCTCGACAAACCTCCTATAGTATCCTGCAAGCCCTAGGAAACTACGTATCTCAGTCTGAGTGGTCGGAGGCTGCCACTCAGTGACCGCAGCGACCTTCTGCGGATCCACCGCAAGTCCTTTCTTGGACACTATGTGTTCAAGGAACGCGACCTGCTTAAGCCAAAACTCACACTTGGAGAGCTTCGCATAAAGCTTGTGCTCTCGCAACCGTTGCAGCACCATCCTAAGATGGCGTGCATGCTCGTCACGGGTACGCGAATAGACGAGTATGTCATCTATAAAGACCACTACGAACTGGTCTAGAAAATCTGCGAACACGCTGTTCATGAGGCCCATGAAGTACGCGGGCACGTTCGTCAGTCCAAAGGACATGACCAAGAACTCGTAGTGTCCGTATCTGGTACGAAATGCTGTCTTCAGGACATCGGAGTCGCGAATGGTCAACTGATGATACCCAGATCATAAATCGATCTTGGAGTACATCTGCGACCCTTGCAACTGATCGAACAAGTCATCGATCCGAGGTAGTGGATACCGATTCGGCACAGTGACCTTGTTCAACTCCCGATAGTCTATGTATAGGCGCAAGGTACCATCCTTCTTGCGCACGAACAAGACTGGAGCACCCCAAGGTGAGGTGCTAGGTCGGATGAAACCCTTCTGCAAGAGTTCCTCCAACTGGGTCTTCAGCTCCCGCAACTCTACGGGGGCCATACGATAAGGGGCACAAGCCACAGGCGTCGTGCCCGGCTGGAGTTCTATGCAGAACTCCACGTCTCGCCGTGGGGGTAATCCAGGTAAGTCACTGGGAAATACGTCAGAAAACTCACTCACGACAGAGATGGTAGCTATATCTACCTCCTTAGCATCCGTCGAAATGACAGATGCCAAGTAATACTCGCATCCCGACGAAATGAGATGCTTTGCCTGAAGGGCAGTAATAACGGGCACTCACGAACTAGGATGGGTACCAGGAAAATAATATGGCTCGGAGGTGACACCACCAAACCTCACACTACGTCTCTCACAATCGACTACCGCTCGATGGGTAGTCAACCAATCGAGTTCGAGTATCACGTCAAAATCATGAAGGTCGAGTACAGTAAGGGTCACGGGTAGGTCTCGTCCCGCGATCCTGACTAACCGATCACGACAGAGACGATCTACAATGACTTGGCTTGCCCTCTCCCTCTCTGTCACGTCGCTCCCCTCTTTCTGTCGCCTCCACGACGACTTGGCTTGCCCTCTCCCTCTCTGTCGGTCCTTTCAGCCCTGGCCCGCATCACCCCAACTGTTCACCATTTATGGTAAATCAGCACGACACCCCCTTACCTCTACTCACTACCTGGGTCTCACCTTCTCCCCCTACAAATACCGACTTGCTCCTCCTCTTTGACCTTTGGGTTTTAGGGCTCATGTGTTGAGAATAAACACTAAACTGTGATTTGCTCGTTTAGCTCTGTCATTAAGGACAAACCTGACCTAAGGAGGGAGGAGCAGGCTAGTGAGGTGTCGCTGGCAGAGCCCAAACTACCAACCTTTGCAAACCTCAACTTTGGCCCCTATCTCCCCTTTTTCTGGTAAACACAACTCTGGCCCAAACTTCCAACCTTTGGAACGATTTATTTATTGTTGAGTTGTGTTTCTTTTTGTTGGTTGGTTGCTTTGTTCTGTGTTTTTCCTCGTTCATCTCGACTTTAATGGTAACTGTGACAACGGTGGCCATCGAGCCATCGTTTGGGTTTTCTGTTCTTACGTGTGTTCTTATTGTGTCTGTCTTGTGTTGGATTGACACTTTAAATGTCGGGTTGTTTTCTAGTATTTTCTATGAACTTGACCTGTGCCTTAAAATTGGGATCCGACCCATTTTTTGGAAGTTGTACCATTTTTTGAACTTGTCCTGTGTTCTTATTGTGAACAATTTTTCGGATTTTTTTGAAGTTGCATCATTTTTTTCTAATTTTTTCAATTCAAAAATAAAAAAAAAGTCCGACAGGGATCCGATTCGATCCGCGTTCGATTTGTGCCCGACACATGCCCGTCCGACCCGTCCGAATTTATCACAGATCGAATTGACCATTTTCGTTGCGGACTCATGCTTACCCGATCCGTGATACCCGTAGTTGGATCCACAGGTACCGATCCGACCTAATACTCTAGTCCCGTCTCCTCTCGATTCCTATTTTAAAATTCTGTATCATCACTGCCCGCTGAGTCACTGGAATAGTTCTTCGTCGCTTGTTACCCAATTCAATTCCAACAAGAAACGCGTTTTGCATTTTGCATTTTGGGAGATTTACCTTCTCGCGAGCAGAATCGCGGAGAGAAGAGTGCGTGGTGAGAGCGAAAAGAGAGAGAGAAAAATGTGGCCATTCGGCAGAAAATGAACGTCTAGGTTCTCCTCTTCCTCCACTGCCGAGGAAGTTACTCGAGTAGATGGAACTGGCCTCACTGCCATTGTTATAGGTGCTTTTTGTGTGTGTGTGTGTGGTTTAGATCATTGTATTTGTTATCTCTTCTGATTCAATTATCTATATTCTGTTTTCTATAATTTGCCTAGTTAATAAAATTTGAAAAGATGTGACCTCTACCTGAAAGGCTAAATTTTAATTAACTTAAAAAGGAAAAATTATAGTTTTCAGATTTTTTTTTTAGTGTTTTCTCTTTTCTAGGGAGAATTAGATAAATGCCATTCCAAAGTATCTGATTTTGAAAAATGCCACTTCAAAGTTTGGGTTTAAAAAAATGCCACTCCAAATTGATTGAACTTTAAATTTTGCCACTCTACACATATAATTGAATTAAAAAATATTTTTATAAATAAATACCCAAATTACCCTCATACCTCATCAGACTCCTTTCTTCTTCTTCATCTGTGTCTCCCCTTTCTCCTCTGGTCGCCCAACAACCCTGATTGAGCCCCTCTCCTCCGATACTCCTCATGTCTTCGTACCTGCCATAGCGATCTCCTCTCCTCTCCTTCGTCACGCCACTCTGTCCGCTACCACCACTACCATCTTCTCTCCGCCCCATCCATGTTGCTAAGCGCTCTCTCCCTTCTTGAAATATTAGAAGCTACGTTTATTCCAATTTATTGTCGTAGGAATTGTCATTAAGTCAAAGAGAGAATGCACATTATAATTTTTATTAATTTTCAACATGGTCAAATGATTGGAGAATTTACAGTAATACTGATGTCTGATGGTTGGAGAACTGCTACCAGTGGCTCACAAGGTGCTAGAAATGAATTGTGATGTGGCTTTTAGATTAGAATAGTAATAATATTGGCCTTATTAGGCTTGCTTATTTTATTTTATTTTTTTGGTGTATTCATGTATATATGGTGTTATAGAGTATGCAGAACATGTAATGAATTGAACTGATTGAGTTAGTAAAGATGTGGTTGTAAAATTGAATGCATCATACAGCCCTACAAGCAAGAAGTTGCAACTTGAGATTGAACTTGAATAAAGGCATAAATTATTTCAATCAATTTCTTACATCATACAAGCAAAAATAATTAAAAAGGGAGAATTGCTGGTGTACCCATGCAAACTTTCCAAATAGCCTATTTACCCATGAAAGCATCATAATATTCAATTTCTCCATTCAAAATTAAAATACTATCTTATTTCCCCATATGTTCATTATATCTGCAATTTTTATTATTATTTAACAATTAGAAAAATGAATTGACACATATGCCCTTTTATTTTAAATGGAGGTGTCCCTATAAAATCTAACTGGATCAACTAAGAAGAAATATGAGTGACTCTTCATCTTCGCGCCTAATATTTTGATCTTTTCATCCTCTTCTACTTCAATCCGTCAAACATATACCTCTCTTTACATTGTTAGCTAATATGGATAATGACGATCCTTTCTCATCCTTTATAATTGATGCAGATTTTATGCCCTCTATTGAAACTAGAGCCTCTAACGCTAATCAAATCGAGTGCTCATCTGTTCCCACTCGTCAGAAGTTAAAAGCAAGAAGGAAAGTCAGTAATAATGTTGACCAGAACTCAATGTAAGTAGTTTTTCTTGTTTGTTTGTATTCCAAAATTATTTTTTTGAACCGAGATAGAGACGGCAAAATTGTTGAACCAAGTTATGATGTTTGACTAAACTTGGTTTGTATTCCAAAATTCCCACTCGTCAGATTTTTAGCAGTGCTAGACTGTCCTTCTCATCCTTTATAATTCATGCACATATCTCTCCTAGTTGAACCAAAATTGTTTATTGTCCAAACTTAAATTTGTCAACATTTTGATGTCTGACTAGAATTGTAAAAAAACTCTAAAATTGTAAAAAACCAGTTATGATCGAATCAACATTTTGATGTTTGATGTTTGTCAACATATCTCTTTTAGACGAATTTTGATGTTTGATGTTTGAGTAAAGAGCCTCAAAACTCTAAAATTGTAAAAAAACTCTAAAATTGTAAAGAAATGTCCAAAAATCCATGAAGGAAGACTCGGATCGTGAATTTGAGCCCGAAAAATGGGCAAAACGAATCATTGATTGGTTTCGTTTCGAGTTTTGCGTCGTGGAGTTCCTGACAAAATTTCGGCCTGATCCGACGGTCGGATCAAAAGTTACGCCCCTTTTTGTGAAGCTTGCGCATGACCAACCACCAATAAAATGTAAATCCAAAGTTTTACGAAATGACTGTAGATGCATATCAGCATAGATGCATACCAGCATGCATTGAGACCACTCAATTTATTGTCTGATTTTTTTTAATGTCTGTTTTTGTTTTCCAGCATAAGCATATCATACTTTCAATTGATAGTGAAATACGGTGGATACTTTAAACCGATCAACAACAGAGCAAAAGAAAAATATTATTCAGGAAAACAAAAGACTATTTATTTGGAGGAGGCTAGCTACAGTGTAGAAGAACTATTAGAAGAAGTAAGTTCTATGATGGATGATGAAACTTTGAAGTTCTCATTACTTTTTATGGACAAGCGTGATAGTTCTCAGTCCTTTATTCAAATTGAGGATGACAACAGCTATAAAATGATGCTTTCAATGTATGAGGTGGAGAAAAAAGTGGTAATTTACGTAGTTGCAGAAAAGATTGTATTTGTAGAAGATGGAGCAAGGATAGATAGATGAAAATGTTGGAACTGATTTAGACATTTTGGGGGCGGAACAGTTGGAGGATATTGAAAGTGAGTCTGATTATTGTCACAGTGAGAATAGTTATCATAGTCTTGATAGCGAGACCAATGATGAAATTGATATTGAGTATGAGGGAGAGTTTTATTCATATGACAAGGATGATGTTAAAATGGATGTAGGTGCACAATTTCCACATGTAATAGCATTTAGAAGGGCCTTGAGTCACTATGCCATCATTAACGATTTCGAGTTTGAATTAGATAAGAGTGAACCGACACGAGTAACAGCAATTTGTGCAAGTCGAGAGTGTAATTGGAGGATTCATGCAGCAGTTGCTCAAGATGGGGTAACCTTTGTTGTGAGAACTTTACAAGAAAATCATACATGCTGTGGAGTTAATAGGAGTGGAAACAGACATGCAAATAAAGGATGGATTGCAGATAGAATCATTGATGATTTAATAAGAGAAGGAGGGGATGTGTCAGCAACATAGTTGAAGAAAAGAATTGAAACAAAATTTAGCATTTCATTACCATATAATAGAATTTGGAAAGCGAAAAAACTAGCATTAGTGGAGATATATGGTAAATGGGATGACTCGTTATTTCAAGTAGGTGCATTTAAAGAAGAGATACTTAGGAGAAATCTTGGAAGTGTGGTGGAACTGAAAACAGAACCTGAAAATGGAAAGGAATGACATTTTCAGCGATTGTTTGTTGCACTTGGAGCATGTACATCCGGATTTCTTATGGGTTGTAGACCATATATAGGCATTGACGCATGTCATTTGAAAGGTAAGTGGCAAGGAGTGGTTGCTTCTGCAATAGCAATTGATGGAAATAATTGGATGTATCCGGTTGCATTTGCTGTCATGGAAGGTGAGAATGAAGATTCGTGGGAATGGTTTCTAACAGCTTTGCACAAAGCAATTGGGATGCCTAATGGACTTGTGATTTCCTCTGACATGCAAAAAGGGTTACAAAATGTTATCGAGAAGGTTTACCCTCTAGCTGAACATAGAGAATGCATGAGACACCTTTTTAGCAATTTTAAGAAGCATTATCATGGGGATATTTTCAAATTTGGCCTATGGGGAGCTGCACGCACATACTCTCTTTCCCGTTTCACTGCTTTCATTAATGAAATTGAGGCAGAATGTCCAGAAGCTGTACAATATCTTAAGAAGGAACATAGCAAATTGTGAATTAGAAGCAAATTTGGAACTATTGCAAAATGTGATAATCTTACCAATAACATTGCTGAAACATTTAACAACTGGATAAGAGAAGAGAGGAGCAAACATGTGTATTTGATTGATTCTATAAGGCAAAAGATAATGGTGAAGTTTGATCATAGAAGAAAAATTGCAAGATTATTGAAAGGTCCATTAGTCCCGAAGGTGGATGATTATATAAAACTAATTTCTCGAGTACGATCATTTATATTTTTTAAATTCTTAAGCCCACAGTAACTTGAATAACTTGAACTGGTACTGTTTTTTATTCCTGGTATCAAAGTGCATAAGGTGAAATATTTTATTTTTTAGTTCAAATATGCTGATTGTAAAAAAATGGCACAAAATCCTGAAGAAGGTGAAATATTTGATGTTTTAATGCATAAATAATTTTCTTTTTGTTTTAGAATTTACAAGGGTATGACTTGAGAAGAAGCACAGACTATTGTGCCGAAGTACAAAAGTGTGGATTAAGATGGAAGGTGAATTTAAAAGAGAAAGAGTGTAGTTGCAGGGCATGGCAAGTGAAAGGTGTTCATTGTGTTCATGCGGCGGTATTTATTTTCTCACTTAGAAATCCAAACTGGGAGAACTACGTCGATTCGTACTTTACAGTTACTCGTTTGAGGGCAGCTTATGCTAATGGAATTGCCACCATGCCGAGTAAGAATGAATGGTTAAACTTTGATTTGGGTTATAAAATGCTGCCACCAATTCTAAAACGACCTCCGGGCCGACCTCGAAAGAATCGCATAATACCATCTGACGAGCCAAAGAGGAGATCACACAAATGTAGTCGTTGCGGTCAGTTTGGTCATCATAGGAAAACATGCAAGAATTCAGTTCCCGTAGAAGGTGAAGGTACTTCTCATGGAGGGATGACACATAAATTGAAAGTCAAAAGGTTTTTCAATTAATTACTGGCTTTTTTTTAAGGAAAGTTAATTACTTGCTTGTACATGTGTTTTTTTATATATTATACAAATAAACTAATTTGTGCTTATTTGTAGAATTAGAAGCAAAGGTAATACTGGATCAAAGAAGAAAGCATGTCCACATACCATTTTCAAGCTACTTCAAGAAGAAAATATTTAGTTTTTCTATTTTATTCATCCTATTTTGTTTGAATTAGATGTTTTGTGATATTTTAAGGTTCTAGCACAGCACTATATTTTGATTTTGATGTGAAAGACAATATTGTCTATTAGGAAAAACCATTAATGTTTTGAATTTATAATTCTGTCAATTCGAAATTCTAAAGAAATCGAATTATTGCTTGACTGATTTTGGAAAATATTCATTTACTACTAAATGCAACTGGTACATGCTAATACCCATTTGACTGGTATAATATCCATTTGACTGGTACATGGAACTAACCGCTTTTAGCAGCAAGAAGAGTATCAGTCAACTGAAAGCATTTTCAATCATGCGTGGGAGTTGAGTATCAGTCAAAGAAATATATGAAGGAGAATTGACCCTGGATGTTTGACTACTGAAAATAGAAAAAAATTGCAAATCCAATGAGGTGGGAGTTGAGATCTGTCTAACCAAATTTGAATATAGAAAATTCAATCATGCGTTTCACACTATTATATATATATGTGTATATTTGTCTTTCAAATCTAGAATCAAAATACAGAAAACAAAATCTGAGATGAAAACATTGAAATAAAATCAGAAAAGGGCAAATTGATGTATCCATTTCAAAAAGGGCAAGATAGGTATTTCAAATATTAAATATAATTAAATGATCAATTACATTTAAAAATTGCAGATATAATGAACATATGAGGAAATAAGATAATATTTTAATTTTGAATGGGAAAATTAAATATTATAATGCTATTATGGATAAATAGGCTATTTGAAAAATTTGCATGGATACACCAGTAATTCTCCCTAATTAAAATGCCCCCCAACCCAACACGCGCGCGCGCACACACAACTCACACTAATCAAATTGAAAGGACATCCGTTGTTTCTTCCATCGTCTTACAGTCCTATGAGGTGAGAACTCAAGATCTAATTCAAGTTTGTAAAAGAAAATGGATTTTGTGTTGATAATATGAGTAATATAAAAAATATGTCTGCTTCCTTCTTTTGTTTTACATTTAGGAGGTAAGAAAAGAACATAGATTGTATGTTATTTCTAACTGCTATTTTTGTCACCAGTTGAAATTGCTAACTTGTTTCAGTTCTTACTTTCAAAAAAAAAAATATTAATCACGGTAATTTTACATATGAGAAGGGCATATGTTCAATAATTATCAAATAATACACACAGTACCTCCAATTTCTCAAAGAAGTAAACGATTAATTTAAGATTACAAATCCAAGCAGACACTCGTGGGTGGATGCGAGTGATGATCGGAAGAGAGACTGACCATTCGAGTTACATCGATTCTTCCTTCTAATTTGTTTGTTTTGCGACTAAGGAACAGATTCTTCGAAGGTGGGTGCGAGTGAGCTTTGGGGATCGAGTAAACCTAAAATGTATGAGCAGAGGAGATCGCCATGGCAGGCATGAAGACAGGAGGTGTTTAGAGGAGATAGGCTCGATCAAGGTTGTTGTGCGACAAGAGGAGAAAGGGAAGACACGATCGTGAAGAAGAAAGGGGTCTGATGAGGTCTGAGGGTAATTTGGGCATTAATTTTTATTAATATTTTTTAGTTCAGTTATATGAGTAGAGTGGCAAAATAAAAAGTTCATATAATTTGTAGTGGCATTTTTCTAAACCAAAACTTAGAAGTGGCATTTTCCAAAATCCTATACTTTGCGATGTCATTTTTCCAATTCTCCCGTTTTTCTATTATTGTAAAATGGAAAATCCATTTATATTGAATGATGTAGAATTTTAAAATCAATGATCTTCTTTTGATCAATAATTAAAAAGTTTAAAAACATAAACGTGGTTTTCTGTAAGATTTAATATGCTGATTGAATTGAGTGGCTAAATCGACAGTTTGAATCTCAATTGAGATTTGAAATTGTGGCACCAACTGATTTGGGTTAATTCTCAGAAGGTGAGATTGTGAAAAGGGACACCCAATTACTGGTGATTCTTGTGATATCTGGGATCAAATCTCAGAAGGTGAGCAATTGTGAAAAATGGTCACGTTTTCTGAAAGTTGCGGGGTTAAATTCTGGAAGGGACAAATCATAGAGTAGGCTGTGAAAACATATGAGGCAGCTTTTGAACCCTCATTAAGAAAAACAAGAAAGAAAAAGGAAAAAAAAGTATATTGCTTTTTGTTTGTTGAAACTGGCTTAAATGCTCAATCAAGTGGTAAATCTCCAATCTTTGATTACCAAGTTCTTTTTAGTAGTAGTAGACTAATTACTCAAGTTTATGATAAGCTTTTGTAACTATATGCCTATCCATTCTATTTGGGTCAGATGCTTTATGGTGTTGGCAGTGGAAAAATATTGGAGAAGGTCTCAGTTAGAATTTTGAACAACACAAATGAGTGAAATTATTTTGGTGGAGATTGGAGATGGTACAACAGCTGATTAACAATAGGGGTCCATCATGTGGTCAATTGATAATCCTCATGACACGTAATGGGTATTTATATGCCCTCCTGTCTTTAATGTTTCAGTTTCCCTCTATCCCAACAAGATACCTTTTTGTAGGTGCATCAAGTGGTATTGACATTGAAACGGCTCGTGTACTTGCACTTAGAGGTGTACATATTGTGATGGCTGTACGCAATGTCTCTAGTGGCAATACTGCCAAGGAAGCTATAGCGAAAGAGATATCCTCTGCAAGAATTGATGTCATGGAGTTGGATCTTAGCTCGATGGCATCAGTACGATTTTTTTTTGCTCAGAGTTTGATTAATTGAATCTTCCTCTTAATATTCTGATGTAAGTTCACATATTTATGCTAAACTTGAACATAATCTGCTGGGATTAGCTGAGGTATCTGTATGGCATGAACTTGGAAAAAAGTTGAGCTTTTGAGTATCAGGGATTCTATTATCTTAGTTGGTTTGGTCGGAATTGAGAATCCATGCAAAAAGCTTCAAATGAACTATAAATAAGCCAAGAACTAACATGACTAGGATACCAGCATTGTCAGACATGACTAGGTTACCAGCATTGTCTGACATGACTGTATATTCTGGTAAAGTACTACATGGTGGACCTGAGTGGTAATGAATCAAAATCTGCTCTGGTGTCTTCCTTTATGGACTGAAAGGATAAAAAAAAACCAAAAATATTAGAAGATATTACACAAGAAAAATTACCATGTTTGTTTCTTTTGTTCAAGAAACAATGCAGGTGTAATGGCAACTCCATTTTCACATACGAAAGATGGATGGGAGCTCCAATTTGGAACTAACCATATAGGTATACAGTTTTTCTGTGTTGTTGATTCAAATTTGCACGTTCTTCCAAAAGTTGAACTAAATCCAGCACCAACTTCAATTGAGGTGAAATTAGATGGACATTTTAAGCTCCTGTGCAATTTTTTGTGTTGTTTTTCGATATACATTTCATAATACTAAGAATTACAGCTCTGGAGTCTGTTTTTGTAGGACACTTTCTTTAACAAATCTCTTGTTGGAGGAAATGAAACCCGTAACAGTGGTATTGAAGGCCACATTGTCATTCTTTCTTCCGAGGGACATAAGCTGACATATCGGGATGGAGTTTGTTTTGATAAGATAAACAGTCAAACAGAGTAATGCATCTGAAGAATGATTTGTTCCCAATATCTAATCATTTGAAATAATTTTATATAATCATTTGAAATAGTTTATTTTACTGATGAAATTGCTTTTAGTTTTGCAGGTACCAAAGTTACCTTGCCTATGGACAATCTAAACTTGCTAACATTTTGCATGCTAATGAGCTTGCAAGATGTTTAAAGGTACAACATTCGAGTATATGAGAGAAAAATATATATTAGCTTAAAGTTAGCACTTATGCAAAACATCTATCAAGTATATTTTTAATTTTATTTTTGAAGAATGCATTTGTTTCTGTAACTAACTGTAGCTATATTAAGCAGGAGGAAGGAGCTAATGTAACAGCTAATTCACTTCATCCTGGAATAATTATGACTAATCTTTTCCGCTACCAAAATCCTATTATTAATGGTAATTTTGTTGCTTTTTACTTTTTTCTTTTTCACTTTCTACTACTTCACTAAACAATGTAAAGTAATTTGCTGCTGCTTGAGGTCACTCTTATCACTTAGTTATGTGCCTTCGGAAGAAACTTATATCTAATTAAAAAAAAGCACAATGAGATCCTTGGCTATTTTCTTCCACACTTGTAAGCAGAAGGTTTGTCTAATCCTTTTGCAGATATCGAGAATTTGAGACGGTGGGTAGTGGCGATATTTTCGATTTTGACGAGTGCTATGTGAGATTTTTCTTGTTTGCAGGCAGCTTGTTATGCTTTAAAAGCTGGCATGAAAGCTTTTCTTTTTTGTATGATTGATATATTCTAGGAATATTGTCTTAATTTGGATAACTGCTTTTTTGCAGCCACTTTTAGCGCAGTTGCAAAGTTGGCTAATAAGACAGTTCAGCAAGTAGGTCACTTCTAACTTACTATCCTTTTGCAAAATATTGTATTAGTGCTACATACTAATTGCTTAGCAGCCTGTGTTGCTTATATGAAAGAAGAACAGTGATATCATTGTGGCTCAACTAATTTGCATCCTGGATCTTTGGATTGTGGACCTTGTGGTGGTTTAGGGTTTGCAACTGATGCATGGTTTTTTTATCAGTTAACCCTTTATATATGTCGAAACTTTAGTTAGCTGTTGAAGATGAAAAAGAGGGTCGTCTTATACTTTTTTTATTGTACTGTCATTATGCTATAAATTTTATTATTTGAAATTGCAGGGTGCAGCAACAACATGCTATGTCGCGATGAATCCAGAAGTGAAGGGGATAACTAGAAAATATTTCAACAACTGTAATATATGCACTCCAAGCTCCAAGGCTTTGGATCAAGATTTGTCAAAGTTGTTATGGGATTTTAGCATGAACATCATTCAGGCTTTGTAATATATGCACTCCATAGTACATATTTATAGTTCCAACGAATATAGCCTCAGATTCAATAGCCTAAGCTGCTTGCATCAATCAGCTTGAAGCACAACAGACTTGGTTGTAGTGGATCGCAGGAACTTGATTCATCTCCATTGTGCAATCAATTGTATTACAATAAGTTGCACATGTGCCAAGATTTATAATTTAGTTGCTGAGATAATTAAACAATCTCAAACGCTCGATCTCATTAAACAATCTCAAACGCTCGGTATAACTGGTTGTCTCCAAATTAAAATTATAATGGTAAAAAATTTGGAATGCACCTGATCTTGACGAGATCTTTGCTGCATAACTGTAATCAGTTCAAGAAAATTTGTTGCCTGTTTTATATTCATGCGTGAGTCACGATCTAGACAAAAATGTTTGTTTAATTCTGGACTATTGAGAGATGTACTTTCATTATTAATGCAGGAAATGCGTTCATAACTTCATACAGTATCGATTTTGGATCTTACCCCTTGAATCGTGTAAATACTTTCATTATTAATTCAGTTCATCAATGGTATAGAATGTAGCGTTCTTTTCTATGTCATAAAAATTCCGATGCACTCTTTATTTATTTATTTATTTATTTATTTATTATAAACTTCTTACTATTTTCTGTTAATAAAAAATACTGCGCATTGCATGCATGGACGGAAATAAATTATAGAAAATTTTGAGAATTTCGGCTCAGAATCGTGCTTCAGATCTCAACTCCAATTCTTGGGTCCAATATTTGTGCTGTCATTTGCTTTTCATAATTCTACTACAGTATTGCTCCAATTCTCGAGAAGATGTTCTTCTACTGCGCAGCACCGACGGACGGTTCAGATTTTCTGCACTGTAAGTTATGGACGGCTCAAATTTGATTCAGGAGTCTGATATTATAAAGTTTAGCTTGCACGAATCTCGATGCAAATCAAAAGCTGAAATTTGTTACCCAGCACGCATAGTGTTTTTGCTGCGCGGTAGAAGATCTCGTTCCCAATTCTTGGGACCAATATTTGCGCTGTCATTTGCTTTAATTTGATAATTCTACTACAGTATCGATCGTACCATTATATATATATAAAATTATAATACTATTGATGCTGTCATCCTCATCCAACCTCAGTTTTTGTATTATACAACGACTTTTTGAGCCCAATATTACAAAAAATCGTCCTCAATCTTAATTCGAGATACAGAAAACTACAGAAAATTACAGAAAATTTTGAGATTTGATGACACAAATTACGAAAAAAGTCGTGCTTACCTCTGATTTCCAAGACCAATTAATATCACTGGTGCTGTCATTTTCTTTTGAAATTCTACTGTACTGTACATCACAGTATTACCATTATACTATTGATACTGTTATCCAAACCTCAGTATTTGTGACACTGACATACAACTACTTCAGCAACTATTTTAATCAACCCTGGCCTTGATTTATACGAGAATTTTGCAGCTGCTGCTGCCAAGATTTCTCAAAGAAAAAGAAGGGAGAGAGAGAGAGAAAGAGAGAGAGATGTCGTTCTCATCCACTGCCGAGGAAGTTACTTAAGGAATAGATGGAACCGGCCTCACTGCCATCGTCACAGGTTCTTTGTTATTCTTTATCGATCTGTGCTAACGAATTTCTTCGGATTTCGTATGTACATGTTAATCATCCTTTCAAACTTTAAAATTAGTACAATCTATATCCATTTTGAATCATGGAGAGCTAGCTAGCTCAACTCTAGCTTTCCAGTGACTATTTTTTAATCTTGTATTAGACAAAGTCTTTTAAGTGTACATAGTTTTATTATCTATTTTCATGTTCAAATGTTGTAATTCTAGAATTCT
Source organism: Eleocharis quinqueflora (assembly GCA_964058865.1). Taxonomy (NCBI): domain Eukaryota; kingdom Viridiplantae; phylum Streptophyta; class Magnoliopsida; order Poales; family Cyperaceae; genus Eleocharis; species Eleocharis quinqueflora. The sequence goes on along the minus strand of CAXKVX010000860.1, from coordinate 55,841 downwards.
ATACTAAAAAAAATTTAAGTGGAATTTTATAGAATGATCCAATCAAACCATTATACCTCTTATTTTTCGCCATTACCGAATTCCATGATAAACCAGAAAGGATTCCAGGATTTTAGAGTATACACTCGCAATTTGAAAAAGAAACTGAGAATTGTTATAAATTTCCCAGGTAAATTTTATTTTATTTGTCGAATTTATAACTATTAATTATCAGTTTATGTTCTTGTTGCTTATGAAAATGAGATCTGATGCTGCGTAGTAAAGTGCTGAATGCGATTCTGACCGTCCGATACATACAGCATTGCTTTGAAATTTGTATCTTCAAATCTCAGATCTCCTGAATCTGAACTTGTTGTTCCCTGTGTTGTACCGTGCTTCGGTACTGTCCCGACTGTCACCTATGTACCAATCAAGAATTGACTAGTTGAACCGGTGTAAAATCAGGGTTTGGATATAAATATGACATGTCACCCACATGTATCATGTTCTTCTACCGTGCGGTACTGCGCAATACCGCATTTCGACCGCTAGATGAATAATCAGGAATTTTAAATCAAAAGCACGAATCACGAAAAAATCGAACGATTTCGAAAACATGCCACGCGTCAGATGATCTCATTCCCACCCGAATGCATGGATGAAAATATCGTTAAAATAGTATAGTAGGTTGGACACTTGAACACTCCTATGAGCCTATGACTTGTTTATATCTAATCATTTTATTATTGTATATTTTATAACCGGAGGTTTAAAATACGTCTCTGTTGTTGTAACTTGGGTTCAAATTTACTTCCACAGTTGGAGTTCACTATTTTCATAGTTCACTTAACACTGGTGGCTATATTTCTAAATAATAAACGGAGCTGAATTCAAAAGAGACGAGTATTCAATTCAGCAGAGAAAATTTCTATTAAGCAGAAATGTTTTACAAGATACAAGTTAATTTTTGATATTCCTCATCTCATCAATCTCTAACGCAGCAACAGTGCTACTATTTATTTTAAGTCGTGCATTCAATGCAACAACATCTTACTCGTTCAATTAACTTCTACACAACTCTTAATTGCAGTCTAACTGTCTATTAAATGATTCAATTCAAATCTTTTTAATTTCGTCGACGCACCGTCAGAGAAAAGAAAAAAGAGCTGAAAACCCTAGGACCGCCGACCTCCCCCGCCTCCTCCTCTCCCTCCCGCCTCCCTGCGCGACACCTCCCCCCCCCATCTCCTCCTCTCCCTCTCTCCTCCCCTCTTCCCTCTTCTCCACTTTATTTTTCATTTCTCCGGTAGCCACGGATAGAGAACGACCGATTGACCCCGTATCGTCGTGGAGAGCACATCCCTCGTCGTCTCGTTCGTTGTGAAGAGCAACAGCTCACACCACGATCGTTGGTGCCATCGGCTCTGACAAGGAGGGGTTCGTGGTGGCCGATGCTGGTCTCGTCAAGGGAGACCGATCACGGCAAGTGCAAGCTCGGATGACTGAGGTCAGTCAATGGAAGCTCTTGTGACGTCCATCGGTGCTTGTGGTGGCTGAAGCGAGTCTCGCCTGCGAGATCTCGTGCAAGGATAGTCGAGCCGCATCAAGGACAGTACATCCGGTATCGAACAGATGGTACCTTTTCACTGAGTCGGGAGTCTGTTCGAGTTAACAAACTACGGTTAGGAATTCTATTCGAGTTACAAGCACATAAACAGAATGAGAAAATATTTTCCTCTCGTCGTTGCTGAACCGACGATTGGAAGGATAGATCTTCTTGTACGTAAATCATCTCTCTTCCTCTTTTATTGGGGCATTTTTTGCTGATGATTATGTAGTTTCAAGAAAAACTTTGGATTTGTTGTACCGATGATGTTTTCGTCCCTGTGTGGACGAAGGATTAGATCGTCAGATCGAGATTTTTGGCCTTCGGTACATTCTTTTGTTTGGGTTGGCAATGGTGCCTTCTCATTTGAATATTAGATCATTTGTTTTATCTCGAAATTAGAGATTTATTGGAGGATTGGATGGGCGAGTTTGGATATCGCTTAGGCGGATTTGCATGGGTTCTCCTGTCACAAATTTGGGGCGGATAAAGAGAGAATGTACGAGAGAAATGATATAGTGGGTGGTCGTTTCTTCTACATACAAATGTTCAAGATCGGCGGATAGACGGTACGACGCTCTTGGATAGTATAAGTCTTCAGAGATTCGATGAGTTTAGATCATTAAGGTGGTCGATGCGTTGTGACGATGTCTTTTTACCTTTATTTATAGGATTTAGTTTTGTGTGCTTGTAATTCATGTTTTTTTTTTCTCTCTTCTTTTCATCTTATGTACTCTTTTTCTTGGTTAATAAAATTATTATAGGCGAAGCCTACTCAAAAAAAAAAAAAAAAATCTTTTTAATTTCCGAGAGATTGTTCCATGACGCTTTGATTTTAGTCTGTGCCTTCGGCTTCTCCTTGTTCGGGTAATCTTCCCGAATTTCTTTTCACAACTATCTTCCTCTTCGGTTTCTTTATGCCGACTTCCTCCTCGGCTCGCGAGCTTTTCGGGCTCTTGCCTTTTAGGTCGTCGGTCTTCGGCATCTCATGCTTCGGCTTCGAGTTCGAGACTTCGAAATTACTTCTTTCAACACTCTCAACTATATTTTAACAGTAAAAAGCAAGAGTAGTAAACAAACATCCATTTTTTTTAATTCTAATACTAATATATTTTATTTATTAATAAAAGATTAAAGTGACAGCTTTTTGCCCTACTTCAGAAAAAACACCATGTACGTACAACAACCTTTACATAATTAATTTTAACAATTCCATCTGATTTCGAGCAACACACAATCCGTATTAGAAAACCATAATTGTTTTGTGTCATAATATATTTTTACATAGAAGTTGATCAATTATTACGGAACGGACGGCTACATTTTTTTTAGTATTCTAGAATCTTCAAGCTTAAAAAAGGACAGTAATATAAAAATCATACTGTGAGACATAAGCTAGTTCTTATATTTCTCATATTGATCAGTGTATAACTTTTATGACTAATACTTATATACAAATGCATTTGATTGTTAGAAGTTCTAGTTTACACAAAATGTTGTGACTAATAATTATATTTGTCATGAAGATAATGCAACAATTTGTCAACTTTTTTCCTATCTTATCTTCGAATGTACTAGGTGCATCAAGTGGCATTGGTCGCGAAACAGCTCGAGTACTTGCACTTAGAGGCGTACATGTGGTGATGGCTGTGCGTAATGTCTCTAATGGCAACACTGTTAAGCAAGATATAGTGAAAAACATACCATCTGCAAAAATTGATGTTATCGAGTTGGATCTTAGCTCAATGGCGTCTGTACGAAAATTTGCTTCGGAATTCAATGCATTGAATATTCCTCTCAACATCTTAATGTAAATTTTCTTTCCTTTTTTTTTGTATCAAAGAGATGCACACGAAATTCTGTTCTGTGCAATTTATCTTTTTAGATCTATTTACATGATATATTATGAATCTACCAAAATAAGAAAAACTTCTGCGGTATCTATTTATTTTGTTATTACATGATCTTCTTAGATCAGAATCAGGAACATTACTTCTGATATGATTTAAGCCTCACTTTGAGCACGATCTTCAAATAAAAAACAAAGAAGCCTGCGAAATTAACCAGTATAATGGTGCTATTCAATATACAGTGGTAATGTAACTGGTATATATCAGTAGGATTTTACTTGATTGGTAATAAATAAAAAATCTGAATGGTATATTACATAAAAAATTATGGAATAAAGGTGAAACAATGAAAAATATAAATAAACAGAAATGAGAGTACTATTCTGTGGTAGATTGCAAATAGGGACAAATACCAACAACCAAGGTTTGAAGTAAGAAAGATAAATGAAGTTTTTTTCAATAGATTGATATATATTAGTAATTAAGTTTTTACGATTGTCGTTAGTAATATTTCTTTTGTGATAACTTCTGAATTCATTCTAATATCTTTACCCAATTATTATTATTTTCTTTTCTGAAGAAACAATGCAGGAATCATGGGAACTCCATTTACACTTTCAGAAGATGGTTTGGAGCTCCAATTTGCGACAAACCACATAGGTACATACCTTTTTGTACCAATCAATTGAAAGCTGGTCCACTGTTCTGCAGTTCTTTCTTTCTTCACTAATTTCTAATGATGTTATATTCAATTTCAATTTTTATTTTTTATATTTTGAGGAACTAATTAGAATTATCTTTGTATTCTGTGTGCTATATATTTGTTATAATGATCAGTATTGTTGTTCTAACAATTCATTTGTTAGGCCATTTTCTTTTAACAAACCTCTCTTATTGGAGAAAAATGAAATCTACCTCTCAAAGTAGCAACATCGAAGGCCGCATTGTCAATGTTTCTTCTGTTTCACACAAGTACGCTATTCAGGAGAGGATTTGCTTTGATGATATAAACCAAGCAAAGTATGTTTAATAAAGAATAATTACTCCTTTAGCCATCGTTAATTAATGGATTAACTGTATTTTTTAATGCTTGTGAGTGGTTCTCATTTACAGCTGGTATGGGGTCTATTATGGTTATGTGCAATCAAAACTTGCCAATATTTTGCATGCCAATGAGCTTTCAAGACGTTTGAAGGTTTGCCCATCAGAATTTCAAACTTAGTATTTGGTTGCAAAATTATTCTTTCATTTAAATTTGACCAAAAAGTCCCTCAGAAATTAATTCACTACTGAATTTCGAACATGCAATATTTCTTTGAGAGAGCATTGCTTTTCAGCACTAGACCAAAAACTGGTTCTTAAATTCTAAATTAGTTAAGGTGCTTATACTTGATTTATTTTGTGCAAGTAAGAAAGATGAAGCAAATATAACAGCAAATTCACTTCATCCTGGAGTAATTAGGACTAATATTTTTCGCTTTGGAAATGCCTTACTCAATGGTAATATATCACTTTATGTTTGTTTTTTTTTCTTTTTTCTCTTTTGATATTTGAAGTGCAGTATTAAGTAAATAGTTTTCATCATGACCTATTTTAATCTTTAGCTGTGTGAGCAGAAAATTAAGAATCCCCAAATATCAAAATTGACCTTGTAAAATAGCAATGTTGAACTACACCGAATTAATACAATTGATCAAAACATTGTTTATTTGCTGAAAACTTGTGTTCAAAATTCAGCTCTAAATAAGATGTATAAAGGAAGTAAAAAAGAACCATATACTTAACTAGAGAAGAACAGAAAAAGACATTGAAAAGCCCAAAAGAAGTATATGTATCCTATTAATATATTAAAATCATCATCATCATTGATCTTTTTAATTTGGCTTATTTAGTAATTACTTCTTGGTGCCATGCCACACTAGACAGTAGACATTCTTCTTTTACAGGCTAAATGATATCCTATGTTTTCAGTTTTGATACAAGCCATGAAACTTACCTTAATTATTTGTGCTGATGCATGCAGTTGCTACTGGCGCGATTATGGATTGGGGAATGAAGAATGTCGAGCAAGTAAGAGACATCCCTCTTCCTGTATCTTTTTATATCACTCTTTAGATAAACTTAGGGATCATCTTAATTTTCAATATTTGAATAGACTATAGAGTTTCGAAATGTGACCTCACATAAGGAGGTCATTCTCTTTACTATTAGATCAATATTGGTTCTCCTCTCTATCCTTCTCAGATTTATCGTAGCTTATATGTTCTTTGTTTCATGATAACCTGAATTTACCACACCATATAGCATGATCAGAACAGAATCAATGCCTACTTAATTCATACCTCTTTTATTTGGTGGCATGTTTTGGGAGGTTTCAGCCTTCTTTTTAATCATCAATATTTTTAGCAGTACAGAACTGCCAATATATATTTGTTTCCCCTTATCTAAGTTAAAAGCTCAGTTTCGATATGACTCGAGAAACAGAGCATGCCAAACCATTTTCACCCTTCAGCCACAGATTTTTGAGGATTAGCATGACATTTTTTATGATATTCATGTGAAATAGTTGAATTTTTCACCGAAATTTTTTCGGAATTGCTGCAAGTTTGACTTTTGTCGTTCGGTTTTCCTAAATTTAGTATTGTCCTTGTTCTATTCTCTGTAGGGTGCAGCTACAACATGTTATCTTGCGTTGAATCCACAAGTCAAGGGGAAAACTGGAAAGTATTTCAAGGACTGTAATCTATGCATGCCAAGCTCAAAGGCTTTGGATGAAGAATTAGCCAAGAAGTTATGGGACTTCAGCATGAATGTTACACAATCTTGATTGGGCTAGAGCCTTTAAAGTTCACAGTTAGCACCTAAATGATAGTACAATATTTGAACAAGCAGATTATACTGCAAATTAATCTAGATATCAAACAATAATACTGTTTCTTCTCCATTATTTATGCAAAAATAGTAATAGGAGAAATATCTTAAATTGTTTTAAATTGTAAAGAATATCAAACTGTCCCTATATATTTATTCTGTGCATGGAAGTGATGTGTGTGATGATTATAAGGCCAAACTTTATTAACTGTACTATTTCAATTTTTTTTGGTCGAATACTATTTGAAATATTAATTATTGTTTGCCAGCTAATAATTCAATATGATTGTAGTTACAGTTGGTCGAGTTAATACCATTTTTGTCTATTTCTGTTGCTTTCTGATTTTGTCATAATTGGGATCAAAATATCAATGGGCCCCGCCCTGATTCTTAGCAACCGCGTCATTCCCCTCCTTCCGCTGTGGCATTGGCCTCACAAGCTCCAACAATGGAGATAGAAGGAGAAAGGAGATTGACACGGGCATTTTTGTCTTTAAATTAAAAAATGGTAAATAAATGAGTAAGTGTTGTTTTGGGTGGCAAATCAGAGAGAAATTGATTTTGGGTGGCAAATCTACGATTTCCCCAGTTTTGGGTGGAACCGAAGAAATTTTCCCTTGAAATTACTGGTGATTTATTTTGCTCAAAAGTTGCCTAGCCTGGGAGCACACAATTTCTGTCGAGAAAACAATAAGGCACCTGCTGGTGTATTCCATGCTCCATAATGGCTGTGCATACCTTAAATTTGCGAGAAAGTTCTAGGCAATGCAACATATTTGCAAGCTTGGATTGTCCATAAGCAAAAATGCTATTATACCTATGAGCAAATCAATACACATTCAGAGAAGAATAAGTCAAACCTCTGTTCATTATTAATGTTATCAAATTGGATTCCACCACTGTATGTCATTTTGTAACTATCAGAAGAGACGATAACAATCCTTCCTTCAAAACCACTCTTTCGTGAAGTAGCTTTCATTTTGTCAAGCAAGAGATTGGTCAGTAGAAAATGACCTGATTTGTGCACCAGAAAGTGATGAGCATAAAAAAGGATAATTGGTACATAAGTCAAAACAGTAAAAAAACTTAATACTACTTAGGTGGTTTGTAGCAAACTGAAGTTCAACTCCATCGTGAGAATACTGGAAAGGAATTACTTCAAATCCAAAAAAAAGTTCAACTAATTTTCTGAACTAAAGAAAGAGGCAGGCAAGGACGACGGCACCACACCATTAGAATTATTGCTGACCACAATATCGTCAATTCTTTTTTGGGTAATCAGTATCTTTTATGTTTGAACAAACCAATTATGTTTGTTTGGGGCTAGCGACATATGACGCATGTTCAACTCTTATGATTTATAGTGTAGCTTTAGCAATTTTTGCTATTGCTACCTAACCCAGCTAGTTTGGAACTAAGGCTTTGTTGGTGTTGTTTGTGTTGTTGTAATGTTAAGAATTAAAACTAAGTTGATACAACATATTCAAGTTATCAGCAAAAGTTCAATAGGAAATCTTACATGAGAATGTTTAATGAGAGACCCAGTGCATTAAAGTTATCAGTGAATGTTCTTACAGAGGACATAGAGCTCAGATCAAGTGAAAAGACATCAATTTTTGCGTTTCGAACTTGTTTCACAATTAATTCCTTTGTACTCTCGCCAGCTGACAAGTTTCTGATTCCCATGACAACATGGATCCCACGAAATGCCAGAATCCTCCTAGTCTCAGCACCAATGCCACTTGAAGAACCTGGAATTTACTTTACATTAGTTAACTCCTTTAAGATAAAACCTGCCCAAAACCTCTTTAAAAACAAATGAAAATTCTAAGATAAACTCATAGCAGATGAATTTAAGCACTTTCAATGGAAAATGAAAGACAATGACAAAATTGCAGTCTACCGAATCCATCGCCATCGCCAGGTAGTCACAACCACTTCCTACAATCCTACCTCTAATTAATCAAAATTAACAAAAAAAATGCTCCCAAGCTAAACATGTGCACTTCCTACAACAATTGATACATAACTACTAAACCAAAAAATAGTAACCTAGTTTCGATTTGGTAAATACTTCAGATCTGTTCAAACCAACCCCTAATGTCTCGATTAAAGATGTTCGGGGAAAAACAATAAAATAAGAAAGTATATAAACAAATAGAACGAAGGAGAGGGGCACGCCGCCAGTGACGATGCCAGAGGCCGGTGCCATCAATTCCTTCGGTGATCTCCTCCGCCGTGGAAGACCCCGAAAACCCAGACGACCCTTTCCTATTGAACGGCCACATCTCCGGATCTCCCTCCTTTCGCCTCTGTCTCTGTCTCTAGTCAACTTGCTTCTTTCGTGTGTAATACGATGCATGTGATAAACAATCCCGGAGACCGGAGTAAAGAGCATCTCCATTACGTGCCAGTTTGTTCAGTTAGAAAGTTAGAAATGCAGGAGAGTTTTTTATTTAGAAAATTTGATTCAAAGTTTCTTATTTATAAATTTTGATCAAACAATATTATTGGTTAAAAATTAGTTGATGTGTTGATTAAGAAATTCTAATTGTAGTTTTAGAGATGTAGGAGTTTAGAAACTAAATTTTTTTTTTTAATCTGATGTGATAATTATTTAGAAACTCAAAAAATTTCAGAAATAAATATGCTCTAACGATCCGGAGTGCAGAACTTGATGCTTGTAATGTAATAGTTGTTTCACGGTTAAACATTTTTATTAAATTATTAATTTTGTAATTCTTTTAGTTAGATGATAAGATTTTTCTTCCTTTCATTTTTCTTTTTTCTGCTCGGAGCAGACCTTCGACTCTAATGTATCAATATTCAATGGAAATGCATATAATGCTTATACTTTTCTGTGCATCCATTGTGCCGATAAAATCTACATCATTTATCATGCACGTTTTTTTATGCAACTAAATTTAGATCATCCATTACAAAATTATTATTCTAAAACCCTTATAACATCCACATCTATGCTATCTTTAGACTAGGTTTGTGCCTAAAACTATGACACCAATAACACCAATGTTCAGGACCCTTCACAAAATACATAGAGGAATGCGGTATTGTGCCACAATATACATTGTCAGGCTCGCCTGCAATGAATGGTGTTGCTGAAAGGCGCAATCGCACCCTCAAAGACATGGTAAGAAGTATGATTGCTCATACGACTCTACCAGAAAGTTTGTGGGGAGAAGCCTTAAAAACTGCAGCGTATATTCTCAACAGAGTCCCAACTAAAGCGACTAATAAAACCCCATTTGAGATTTATTTTAGACGCAAACCTAGTCTAAATCATTTTCGGATTTGGGGATGTCCAACAGAAGCAAGGCCTTATAGGCCGAGAGAAAAAGAAACTGGATGAAAAAACTATTAGTTGCTATTTCGTTGGGTATCTTAAAAGATCTAGAGGATATAAATTCTATAATCCAACAAAACGTACGATATTCGATGCAGGAAATGCGAAATTTTTCTGGGATAATGAGTTTGTGGGGGGAGATATGAACATGGATGACTTTTTGGAGGAAGAGAGGGATAATGACACTTCGAGCCTTCGTCCGGACTTAATCACTATTCCAATCTTGATAAATCCTGAAAATACATCTCATGTCAATAGACAAACTTCACTCCCTTCTCAAATTTCACAAGATAACATAAACACAAATGGATCCGAACCCATCCCAAATAGCGATGTTGTCATGGACAATGTTATTGGCCCTGAGCCTGTGGGAGATTCGAAATTAAGTAATGATGTTCATGTAAATACTCCTCAAGAAATTACAGAACCAATCAAAATAAGAAGATCCACTACAGAGAATAGATTTACTAGAAGATTTGCATATCTCCAAGAACATGAATTTAACATTGGCATGTTTGAAAATGACCCAAGAGATATCGAACAAGCTATGGAAAATTCTAACTCTCATAAGTGGATCGATGCAATGAATGAAGAGATGAAATCAATGAACGACAATGACGTGTGGGATATTGTTCCTTTGCCTAAGGATAAGAAAACCATTGGTTGTAAGTGGATATTCAAGACCAAACAGGATTCTAAAGGCAATGTTGAAAAATACAAAGCACGTCTTGTCGCCAAGGATTTCACACAGAAAGAAGGCATTGATTACAATGAAACCTTCTCTCCAGTATCATCGAAAGATTCGTTGAGAATCATATTGGCATTGGTAGCGCATTATAACTTGGAGCTCCATCAAATGAATGTAAAGACGGCTTTTCTCAATGGTGACATTGAGGAAACATCTACATGAGGCAACCATAAAACTTTATGGTCGGCGACCCAAAGTCCATAGTATGTTGGCTTAAGAAATTCATCTATGGGCTCAAACAAGCATCTCGACAATGGTACTTGAAATTCCACAACATAGTTAGCTTATACGATTTCGAGTCTAACTTAGTTGATGAATGCATTTACCTTAAGTTCTGTGAGAGCAAGTTCATGAATATGGTCTTATACGTTGATGACATACTACTAGCTAGTAATGACAATGACATGTTGTATCAAAATAAGAATTTTCTATTTAGAAACTTTGAGATGAAAGATCTTGGGGATGCCTCATTTGTCCTAGGGATAGAGATATTGAGAGACAGAACCGAAGGAGTTCTGAGACTATCTCAAAGAAATTACATAGATAAAATGCTAAGTAGGTATGGCATGAAAGACTGTAAACCAGGTGATACACCCGTGGCTAAGGGAGACAAGTTCAGTCTTGCTTAGTGCTCTAAAACTGATTCAGAAAGACTTGCCATGAAAGATATCCCCTATGCATCCGTTGTAGGCAGTCTCATGTACGTCCAAGTGTGCACGAGACCGGACATAGCCTTCATTACGGGAATGCTAGAGAAATATCTAAGTAATCCAGGAATGGAGAATTCGAAAGCTGCGAAGAGGGTATTGAGGTACCTGAAGAAAACAAGGGACTATATGCTCACATATCGGAGATCGAAAAAGCTCAAGGTCATAGGATATACCGATTCCGATTTTGGAGGCTGCGTGGATAGCATGAAGTCGACATTAAGATACATCTTTATGATGGCAGGCGGAGCTGTGTCGTGGAAGAGTGCTAAATAGTCGCTAATAGCACCTTCCACCATGGCTGTCGAGTTCATTGCATGCTACGAAGCCTCGAACCATGGTGTGTGGCTCAAGAATTTTGTCACTAGGCTACAGGTAGTTCCTACCATCCAGAAGCCACTTATGTTGATATGTGACAACAATTCAGCCGTACTCTATGCATAAACAACAAAAACTCGACAAAGTATATATACATAGACATCAAGTTTCTAGCAGTAAATAAAAGAGTTCAGAACAATAAGTTAAAGGTGGAACATATCGATACACTCCATGATTGCAGATCCCCTTACAAAAGCACTACCACCCAAGAAGTTTCATGAGCATGTTGCTCATATGGGCGTAGTACCTGTGTTAGGATAGTTTAGGAAAATGTGGGAGTTTGATTTTGTTTTTAATGTTCCATGCTATGTAATTTGTAACAAGTTTTGATATATATACAAGTTATGTTTTGAATCTCATTGTGTACTTTTCTAAAAGTTTGTGACCTCAACTAAAGGGTGACCCATTCGGAAATAGACACGTAAATCACACTCTCGTGTAATTTCTGAGCTATATGACCAAAGTATAATTCATGTCATCTAGAAGTATTTGGTACTGTGATTTATATCGATAAAGCCACGAAGGAGCTGTAGTGACTATCGTTTAAGTCTTGTGCTGGTATCACTAGTGGACCAAATTGTTAAGGAAATGCGAACAGAAAGACAGAAAAGTTTAAAGTGATCTGGCCAGATCCAAGACATGTGTAATTAAATAGATCACACTTGTCCATGTGGGAGATTGTTGAAATTAAGACGTTAATTCCAATAAATTAAGTTGGACTACGTGTTATATAATTACAAACATGTCACGTATTATCACTAATGTTACGAGGAGTAACAGTTGGAAATACTGCTAAATGTGATTAATTAATATACAAGGCATTATACGTATTTCACCAATATTTTGGACACAAATGCATATAAAACTTATCTAAATTGATTATAATTACTGATGGACTGATTATGATCAATTAATGTATATATGGGTCTTAGTGTAAAGTCAGAAATATTGTTTGTGTCAAACCCAACTTGTTTTGGATCAAAGCCCAAGCAAAACAACACAAAACGTGATATATTGCGTCCGCATAAGATTCATTGCGGCCGCAATACAGTAGGGAAAGATAAGGCAACAAATCTATCATTTTGGCATGATTTATTGCGGCCGCAAAGAAATTCATTGCGGCCGCAAGACACTTGGCAGAAAGTTGCCAAGTGTGGAGTTGCCAAGTCTATTGCGGCAGCAAAGAAATTCATTGCGGCCGCAAGAGACCTTCTGTAAGGCATGTTTTGAATGCCTAAATCACCCGTTATCTTTTTAATTGAATAAAATGTATTTTGTACCAAATTCGTTGATGTATTTGCAGAAGTAAATACTAGGATTTGGAAAGGAATTGGAGAGAATATAATTACAAATATTTTATGAAATTTGATAATTAATTCGGCATCTTTCCAAGATACACTCTGACCCCTATAAAAGATCCCGAGTCTCCAGACGTTAGGAGATAACGAGATATCAGTTTATTGCTGTGATTAGGGCACATGCATTGTGCATAGCTACCACATTCTTCTCCATTAAGAGTGTTTACTTTGTCGAGAATTTCCTGACCGTCAAAGTAAGGATAGCACCCCCGAGACATTTAGAAGGATCTGTTAGGAATCACACGTGACAAGGCGCTTCCTCGAGTCTCAAGACATCTCCGATGTTGCTTGGATTAGAGACCGAAGACAACGAAAAGGAGATGGAAAGTAAGTAAAGCTTCCGCAACTCTTGATTTCTCATTTATGTCGCAACAGTTACGTTAATTGAATTGAATTGCAACTGTGTTAGATTAGGGAATGGTTTATGTGATTTATACCCTAATTGAATTGCACCAACTCAATTGAAATAATCCCAACAATTCAAACTAGAAATTAATTAATTATGTGAGATTTGAGAGATATTCTATCATCTCCATTTGTTTATTTAGCCCTTGTGCTATCATGTTTTTGGCCTTGTCTCGCATCCTTTGTGTGTAAGAGGGCAATGTTCAACTTCGTACAAGACTTGGTGTTTACTGCAAACAGCTCGACCTTGTTACCACGTCGGGGGATCGGGAGTCCCAGAGAGTAGGCTCGTCAAGTATAAAGACGCACTCCATTAACATATCGACGTCACGTGTTCTTCATTTTGTTTACAATCTCTTAACTCATCTATTTATTTGAATTGGTACATAAATTGTTTGATATAGATTGAATTGCTAGATCTTTAATTGTTTATAATTATTTACGCTTCTACAAATTAGAATAACATTAAACCATATCGATTGATTGTGTAAATTGAATTGATATAATTATTGAGGCTTAAGAATTACCATTAGAAATTGAATTGCGCATTATTTGAATTTCTTTATTTCAAGCTGGTTAAGATAATTGCTACTATTGAATTGCTTAACTTGTTGTAACCTATATTGTTATTAAATGTCGAATTGCACACCAAATTACAAAAAGAATCTTAGGATTTTTAAATAATCCTATTCACCCCCTCTAGTTCAACAATAATTTCATATTGGATGCCCCTCCTCAAAGATATATTCTTGATACTTCTCTCTCTTCATTCCACATCTCATTTGCTTGATCTACGTTCTATCTCTTGACTTTGATCTCTCTTCCTCTCTCTCCTAGGCCGCAAGTCACAACAACCCTCCCTCTCCTTGGCTGATCCAAGGAGGTGCGACTCATTCACTCACTGCCTCTTTCCTGGTCGTGCACCACCACCGACCGATGGTCCTCTCAGTCGAGCTTACATAGGCCGAGCCTAGTGGCCGACGCCTCCCCTTGAGGCCAAGAGGAAGGCGATCCTTTCCTTCTTAGACGATTGACTTGATCAAGATCATTTCTCGATCCTCTTGCTCTCCTCTTTTTCTTGCTCTTTGATCCTTCTTTCCTTCATCTAGCTTGATGTTCGAGATCTTTCTTAAGAGTTCATGTGTTGAACATTAGCTACAAATCAAATAAGATTCTTGTTGAGACTTTGGGATTGTAATCGGGGGGTTGAGCTTGCTAGATCGATCGATAGAGTCCTTACTAGCATCAAGGCGATTGATTGATCTTGAAGGAAGACTTGTGTGAACTTGAAGGATCTTCCACACCATTGGAGGCAAGATTGTACAAGAGAGACCACATTGGAGGTCAAGGTATAATTTCCAACCCACTACTGCTTGTTCTAGAACTTGAGGTCTTATTGTGCTTGTGCTTTTGCTTGTTTGAGCTTCTTGTGCATTGATTGCTAGGATTTAAAAAATTGAAAATTGACTTGACCTTCTAAGCACAAGTAGTAGTTACTTCATGATACACCCAGTAAGTTCCTCGATGGTCTTTAATGCAAATATATCTAATGCGTCCAAAGTCATTCCAACCATAACATTCAAGACATTAAGTCCCACTGATGGAGGGCTTCAATTCCCTGGCAAAAAATCTAACATGAGATTTCACATTTGTATTTCTGTAAATCTTTTGTTTCTAAGATACCAAATGCATCTTTTTGAGCTATGTCCTTATTTGAAACCATGAGAAAACTAGTATTCAATTCCTTCCCTCCAGAAGTTTAGCTTTATTGCGCGTAAATCTTTTTATAGTTATTCATCTGGAAGCTCCTGAATAGCTATTAGGAGATCCGCTCGCAGTAAAACTGGTACTTTTGATGGAAGGAAGGATCTTAAAGGAACAAAAGCTCTCACCTATGAAAATAATATGCTATCTTTTAGTTAGGTGCTTTATTCCAGTTTTGTTTCTTTTCTTTTCTTTATTGTAATCATAGATTGTAATGAGACATGTTATATGTAATATATGTCTATTGCGCTATCTATTTTGTTTGTAATTTGAAATATATTTGTGATAATTTAAAGGGAAAATTATTTATTTGCCATCCCAAAGTTTGAAAATTGGTCAAATGTCACTACAAACTATAAAATTTGTAAAATGCCATTAAATTTGTCACTGAATTAAAACACTGTCATCGGCATCAATTAAGTTTAATTTAAAAGTAACTTTTTCTCTAAATACCAAAAATAACCCTTGTCAGATTTAATTTATTTTCCGCCAGGCTCTGATCATCTGATCGATATCGAACCCAAACACAAATCGAATCGGACTCGACAGTCTACAAAGAGATCAGTGAAAGAGAGACAACCTAGCAACTCTGCCACCTCGCGATGCAGCCATGTGAGCCCAGCGCGACGCCACCTCACGACACATCCCGTCTTCCTCTCGCGACGCCTCCTACACCAAAGGTTTTTCCTCTCCAATCGCCTCCTCCGTCTTCCTCATTTGATTAAAAACCTACTATGTCTCATGACAATATTCTAGATCTTGCTATCTATCAATTAAATCTATCTTTTTACGTGATCAAACATATTTTTTGGATCTCAAGATAAAATTCATTAGCTTATTGCTATCTTACCGTGCCAGTGTAGTACTATTTATCACTGATTTTTTGGATCTCAGGATAAAATTCATTAACTGTTTTTTATCTGCCCTTGATTAAAATATCACTGATACATTATTACTGGTTTTTATGCTTCCTTCTTTGGGAGTATGAATTTATTGAGAAGGACAAAACTTTGAGCAAATAACATTTGTGACTCTTGAAAACCATTATTGAATAATGCCAATTATCGATTAATCCAAACACTTCTAATAACTTTTGTTTTCATGCTTCTCTTACTTGCAGACAAAAGCGATGCCGAACACAGGGTAGTGGCACAAGCGAGACTTAGAAGTTGTGACGTATATGTTCTTTTGAAGTTGTGATGTATCGGTTAACTATTCTTTTGAAGTTGGAATGTATGTTTTGAAGAATGATCAATTCTGTATATTTTGGCATGATGTATCTGCGTACTGTATCTGCTTCGGCATACTGTTGTTTTGGAATGAATGTTCTTTTCGCAGTTTATGTTTCAGTTGAATAGATAACAAATTCTAGTTGTAATTGCATGTTTAAAGACTATGATTGGCACTGATGGTAGCGATTCTTGGCACTGTGTTTCAGTAAAATTAGTTATGATCGCACTGATGCATGTGTTTTGCTATAGTTTCTTGAATGCAAGTTGTGCATCTCGATATTGGTTCAGTTAGTTACTAATAAAATAGAAATCAAGTGAATCCACATTTAGCACTACTTAGAAGCTCTCTGCTTCATATGTATGTTGGATGATTTAAACACTTGGGAAGATGCAATCAAGCAATGAATTATTGACCACAAAGTCACAAGCAGCATCTTTTAATTGCATTTCTATTAGTCTTCTTGATTTGTAGGCAATCCCAAAAAGGCTTGTTTAATGACTCGGTGGCAGTGATAGAGTGTAACGAGGGGATGGTTACAAAATATTTATGTATGAAGAGAATAATTATGCATGCATCTTTATGCTATCTATGATTGTAATTGTACCAAAAGTAAAGTATAAATGCCCCCACTTAAGAAGAATATACAAAACAGAAATTAGGAAAACTAGGAATGACTCTCTAAAATTATGAAAATTTTCAACAGAAATGATTCTCTAAAATTTATTTTGGCTCAAAGAACATACAAAACAAGAACAACTACTTGCATAGTAGATACAGTGACAATACCATCTCAATTTCACCATTTAATTAGAAGAACAACTACAAACAACTATTTGCATATCATTACAATAATTAGAAAAAGAACAATTACAATAAGAAATTTAATCATCTTCAATTCTCCAAAAAATATGGATGGCCATTACTTTGTATGACTCCCACTTCCAGAATTAGCACTCTGCATTATCCTGCATTGTAAAAAAACAAATCACAAATTAATAGAACAAAAAACATTCTAACCAACACAAGAGCAACAAACTTGAACGACATCCCTGATCAACATAAAAAACTGGTATAGACTAGAACCAATGGATAAGAACCATAACCAACCTCGTCAGTCACCAAAAAACACAACATCAATCAACATGTAACTAGTACCAGCATAATCAAACCCGGTATGATATGGATCAGCATTGAAAATTACAACTGGTCTGATAGGGATCAACAGAACCCAGTTTGGTCTGATAGGGGTCAGCAGAATCAGAAACAACTAAACAACATAATTATCAGACAATACAGCTAGTTTAACACCAACTGCAACCAATTACAGAAAAAGTCTCAACAGAAAAAGAATCTTACAGATAGGTGATTTTCAGACCAACAGAACCCAGTCTGAGGGTGTGTCGCAATTGGTGTTGGAGAGGAAGACTAGGTGGCGAAGCTGGTAGTGATGCTGGAGACGAGGTGGCGTCGCGAGGTGCCGGTGACGAGGTGGCATCTGATTTGGAGGAAAATCGCTAGGTTCGTGGTGCTTCTCTTTCTCCCTTTGTTTCTGACTTTGCGAGTGCATCGAATCGATTTGTATAATTGTATTTGAGTTCAATCCATCGATCAGATCTGGCAAAATAAAAAAATAAAAACCTAACAAGGGGCATTTTAGTTATTACAAAGATTTTGTATATTTTAATTAAACTTAAATGGTTGTAATGGCATTAATTTAATTCAATTGTAAATTTAATGGAATTTTGCTAATTTTTAATTTTGTAGTGTCATTTGATCATTTTTCAAAGTTTGAGATGACAAATAAATAGTTTTCGCTAATTTAAAATATTGGTTAGCCCCAATAGAGCTAGCCACCATTTATAAAATATTTAAAAATATAGAGACCTAAGACAATGATTATTTAGACAATAAATGTCACCTTAGGATTCTATTTAATAAATAATTATTGTCTTATCTCGAATAATAAATTACTATCTTTTTCGGCAACATTCATATGCCAACGGTTGTTTATACGATTCACTAATTCTTTAGACATCAACAATTACATAACTGTTGGCAAAATGATTTTTAACCGTTGGCAATTTTTTGTGTGTGGTAGTGTTGATTCTTTATGCTTACTAAAGAGAGATAGACCAGGAGGTTAAATAATTGCAGCACGTAATGATTCATTATCTCACTGCACACACATATTTTATATTTTTGGATATTTTTTCATTTTTTAGATATGCACTAATTTTTGCTATTTTTATTTTTTCACTATTTTATTTTATCGAGTGATTGAAAATTTTATTAACCTAATAATTTACACCTTCAATTTAATGAACTCTTTACTGATCTGATAAAATATCAAATTCTAAAAAGTGTAACAATTTTCCACTAGTAAACTTGTATGAAAAATATTTTAAATCGTTCGAATTGACCATTTATACTTTGAAATTCGACAACGGCTCTAAAATATATGAAGTTTGTGTTTAATGAAATATCTGACGTGCAAATAGTTCAAAATATATTTTTTAAGCCAAATTTCGATTATTTTGCTCAATATTTTTTCATATCAAAATTTTATATGACATTAAATTTTATTATTTTTAGAACTTTGTAGTTATATTTTAAATACTTTTTTTAGCTTCCAAGATATAACAAACCTCTGGGGTCTGGTTCTAAGTTCTAACGTCCTTAAGTAGAAGCCGACCTTTTGTTCATATCTCATGTCGATATACAACAATAATTTAAATAGAAGCCTTTTATTCATTTGGGAGCTGATACGTAGATACCATATTTGATATCGATTATTGATACCGATTTTATTGATATCGATAGTTGATATCAAATGTGATATCTACGGAACATTATCCTATTCATTTTAGTACATGCACCTGCAATCCAGCGTTCCTTCAACATTTTCAGCTCCAGACTTCAATCTATCAGCCTAGTCAAAATATGTTTCACAGATATGAATACTTAAAAAAGAATGAAATTAAATTTAAATCTACTATTTCAATCTACCGAATGAAACTATTTCTCTATTTTATACCTCAATATAATAACTTAGTACAATCAAACAAAATAGGAAAGAACTAAAGTTAAAAAAATTTCGTCTACAATTTTTTTTTTCAATTCTACTTGCTAAATCTTTTGCTTTTTTTTTTTTTAACAATCTTATTCAATTACATCTCTATTCTGCTACTAATTTGCGATAGATGCGTCGCTATATATGTTAAACAAGTTATTATGCATGTTATTTTATACTGAAATATGCATATATGCATGTTAACTGTTTTTTAGGTATCGACGAGCAAATTTGTTAGGTATCGATAAGCGTAACAATTAACAAACATAACGACTCGTTTAACATGCATAACAACTCCTTCAATTTACATACGGACTATCGTTTGCATATCGACAAACGTGTATGTATATCAGCTCTCATTTTCTAAACCTCCACTGATTTTCAAAACTTTCTGTATTACACTAAAACCGACTGTATAATCAGAGTTTGTGTTTTTTAAGAAAATTAAGACACTAATTAAAAGTCGACGTGATTTTAATAATTTTCAATGCTTGCTAGCCAAGAAACTGTTTTTAAGAATTTTTAAAAAGTCGATACTGATTTTAAGAATTTCCAATGCCCGCTAATAAAAAAAACTGACATGAAAAGTGGCAAGATATAATTAGTGTCCTTTTTAAAAAAAATGACAATCAAACTTTTAGTATCGACTTTTAGGAAATATCCGACATTAGAAATGTTGAATATTAAAGTGTATTTTTCCTTTAAAATAATCAGTAAAAATCACTACTGAAAGTAGTTGAGTAATCACAATTTGTTTAAAGTGAACACTAACATTCTAGTAATTGATTGTGATAAAATTTTGACATTGATATTATCAGCGTCTCTTTTTCTAAAGAGGAGCGTTCCACTGCCTCTAATTTTCATGCTTCCGTCTACCTTCAATTTACAATCGTAGATCAAAATTAAAATGAAGATAAATTTGGTATTTCTTCGCTCTCATCCTTCTCCTCTTACTTTTCTCTCTTGCAATTTGCTCTTTGAAACCAAAATCTAACTCAAGAAACACCTCTCTCTCTCTCTCTCTCACTCCCTCTTCGTTCTCCTCCCAAAATCTTTGCAACACCAACTCCCAACTATGTCATTTTTGCACTTTAATTCTTTCTTAATTAAGAATTTATAGCAATACTGCTAACAACAAAGAGCATATGATAATATAAATTTACAGTGGATATATCACACAAGGATCAAACAAGATCGAAGGCGATAGAGTTGGGAGTTGGTGCTACAAAGGTTTTGGGAGGAGAGTGAAGAGGGAGGCAAAGAGGGGTGTTTTTTTTTTACCTTAATTTTGATTTCGAAAAGCAAACTGCAAGAGGGGAAACAAAGGAAGAGGGAAGGGAGCCAAAAGAAAATAAAATTGATATGCATCTTCCATCTTAATATTTAATACTAACGTTGAATTCTAAAATTGAGAGTTTTAATGGTGTGGTTGTACTTGTAGATTTTTTTTTTCTACTTTCTTGTAACTTTTTTCTTAGTTCATAAAAGATAAGTAGATAGGAGCCTAAAAATAGTAATAAATCCTTTCTCAATATACAAAATAACATTTTCTAACAATTCATTGAAAAACTAAGCAGGGAACAAAGTGACGATCCACCAAGTTGCCAATTTTGTTGATTCTTTGTTCCTTAATTAATCAGCATCAAATGAAACTAATGAAAGAGACCCCAAATTTTATTTTAAGTTAACGTGCCTTTTAAATTATGTTTATGGAGATGGCTTTAATGACAAAAATTTTTAGAGGAAAAGAGAGAACACCAATTGGAATGAATTCGTTGTCTCCTCCTCTGTACGGAATACACGGATAAAAAATTTAATATCATATGCTCCCTCCTATTAATTGAATCCAGAAGAGCACATCACAAGACGTTCTCTTTAAAAGTGAAGTTTATTTGAAGCTAAGTTGCATGAGTGCGAGTATAAATATCATACTCGATACGATCGGCGATATGATAATTTACAAAAAATTTAAATATAGATACGGATATATATATTAAACTTGAATTAAAAAGTTAATAAATATATTAGAATTTAATAAATAAATTAATTAAAAATTAATAGTGTAGCATCAGTCTTGTTTTGGGTTCAAATCCCCTCAATGCGTCATTTTTCACTTATTTATTTAGCGAAATAAAAAAAATATCAGGGAATTTACAAAACCTTTCTCAAGTATCCATAGCTTTGAAGAGATCGTAAAAAAACAACCAGACATGAAACAAAGAAAACATTTTTTGTATCGTGCAAATACTTCTGATATAATAAAAAAATAAATGAAAATTTCATTTTACAAAATGAATAAAAGTGCATACCAACCTAAAATTAACTATTTGTCTAATTAATGCGACTCTAATCTCTTTTAATTTTACGAGATAATTGACATCCATACTGTGAAAATAGATAATTGTAATTAAATGAATAAAAAATAAATTAATGATTCTGAGAATATGACTACAGCCCACCACTGCCATTTCGCTACTACGCCACCACATCTACACCGCATCTACACCACCACCACCGCAAATCACCCCGCCACTCAACCTTCGACTTTTAACTTTAAATTCACGAGTTCATATTAATTATTGCTTTTGAATCATGAATAATATTCTTGTTTTTAGGATATTTATCATTTATGTACTTGTATTTTGTCATATATGTGTCTGCTTCTTCGGAGACATCTTGTAATTTTGTAATGTTCATTTGTTTAATGAAAATTATAGTATATAGGTGGCTTACTGCTTAAAAAATTAAAAGAAAAAAGGTAACTTTATCAAGGGATTTTGACAAATTTCGGATGGGTCCGATCCGGCTCCGGAAACCCGAGATTGAGACCTGATCCGGTTCGATCCGAGGGCAAATCTGTGCGGACCTGTTAAAAAAAATCGAAGACCAAAGACGGATAGCGGTCAATCTTTTTGGAAAAAACCTGTGCTAAACCGGCCCGAGAAAGACCCAGCCCAACCCGTCTAACCCGTCATAAACCCACCATTAATCCGTGCAAGACCCATGCAAACCCGTCCAAACCTGCTCGAACCTGCACAAACTCGTGCAAACCTGTCCAAAGCCGTGCAAAACTCATGCAAATCCGTCCAAAACTCGTGCAAACCCGGGAATAATCGGCCAAATACAGGAATAACCCATTAAATAAAAAAATAAAAAATAAAAAAAATTCAGAAAAAAAATCCAGTCAACCCGACCTGGACCAAACCGGTCTCCACCCAACCCGAAACCGTCGGGTTGCTAAACCATGAGTCTTAGTTCGATTGCGGCCGGCTTAAAATATTTTGACCCTTTGTCAAAACTCGGCCCGACAAACCCGTAGACCCGACCAACCCGTTGACCCGGACGAATTTGACCCGACCCCACCCGTTTTCAAATGCCTACTTTTGTCTTGGCCTAGCCCGAATTAATGTCCAACTAAGTAAATGCAATCCAACTTTTTCCTAATTTGATCCTGGTCATAGTTCTCAAACTCGGCCCATTCCGAGTCAACCCGGCCGAGTCAACTCGGAATCGGCGCAGTCCGGGCCGAGTTTATGCCGAGTTTCTAGGTTGTGCGAGTTTTGATCAAAGACTCGGATGAATATTACCGATTCTCCGAGTTTTAGCCGAGTCAGCCGAGTTAGAAGCCGAGTCAAGCCGAGTCAATCCGAGTCAGAACAGTGGTTCACTGGCAAACAGTTGAAACTGTACGATTTTGAATTTTATTAAGCCGAGTGCCCTACTACTGCTGCTACCATAGATATTCAATCACACTGTATCCTTTTAATCAAATCAATCGACTCCTACAGTCCTACTGCTACCTAGTACCTATAGATATTCAAATCCATACCTATGCTTTCCACTGTTCAGAAGATAAAAAGAAATTGAATTTAAAAAAGTATATTCTACAAATATGTTCTATTTGTAATATTTATAATAAATTATATAATTAGTACATTATGTGATTGTAATATTGTATTAATTAACATAGTTCTTTACAAATTATTTTTATCAATTTTTTCTAATTTTTTTGCTACAAAACAAGGTTTCAGCCAAAAAAACCTGAGTTGCCGATCCGATTCTTTCGATTCAGGCCCATTCTTCCGATTCCGAGTCGGAGAGTAAGAATCCGATTCCGATTTCGAGTTTCAGAACCTTGATCCTGGTACTAGATTGCCAGTAATTATCTGTGCAACTTGGTCACTCATGTTTGCTACTAGTGGGATAAACTTGGCGATTTGTGAACTAAATCGAAAGGTACAATAGGAGTACCTTCAAAAAGTTTTCTGTCAAAATGGAATCAATTAAATAAAATACCAAACTATTTTGTTAAGGTTGTTTGCAGTGATCAAAGCTACAAAAAACATGTCAGAAAATTTAAAGATCTTCCATTGCTTGCAAGCACAAATACAAGTGCAATTACACTAACTTGTACTCTGAAACTATATATAAAATAGCACAATTGATCAAACCTAGCCAGATCACACAGAAAGTACAGAGGACCCGGTGTATTTTTTTCAACAATGTACGTAAAGCATATGATTCCTTACACGCACGAGGTGAACCTCGGAGACAACAAAGATAATACAGAAACTATTCGATATATATATACTTTTTAACAAAGATTGATTTAGCGTCCTTGAATGAGTGGTAATCCGATTGCTGTAACTATAATCGTCGATGGAACACCAAACAAGAGGTGCGACCAGAAAGATAGGTTGTACCTGTTAGAACATATAACATTAGAAATCTCTCCTAGTAAAACAAAATACTGGCGTAAATATTAATTGAAACCTTGTTTTGCCACTGCAACCATTAACCAATGTCGAAAGTTATCAAAGATATAAAAGAAAATCTGGTTCTGAGGTTCTCCATCATTGTAGGAATCATCATTACATGAAGTTTATCACTTTATAGAAATTATTTAATCATGTTTGTAAAGTAAGTATGCATACCCATGTGTTGGTGATCGACGAGCTTGTTCACACACAATCAAGTTGGCAGCAGAACCAAGAAGCGTAAAGTTTCCGGCGACTGTGCTCACCCAAGCTAGGATAAGCCATGACCTTGTTTCAGCTGCTGGGGATATGGCTGCTGCCGATTTTGCCACTTGCATTCCCAAAAGAAGCACTGAATATTTATCATAATATTAGAAACAATAAGTCATTATGTTTGCAATGATCGATTCTTTCAATATATCACATGGTACCAACTGATGGCTCACCTGTCGGTACATTAGACGCCAGATTGGAGAGTAGCAGAATGACGAGAGATAGAACGACAACCCCGCTGACATGGTTGATCCTGGAATAAGGCTCCATCAAGTTCCAGAAAGCACTCGGAATGCCAGTTCGGTTGAAACCGTCAACAGTTATGAACATTCCGCAAAAGAATATAAGCAGAGAGTATGACACCTGTAGAAGTATAAAAAGGTCATTACTCATTAATCAAGTTTGGTTCAAGAACAACTGATGTACAACATCATTTTTTAATTCCAGTTTTCTCGTACGGGTGCCTGTATAAAATTTATGTATGATACATGTTGGTTTCACCAGAATTCTCAGCTGCTGCTGATTAAACTAACTTCTTCACGGTACACAATTAATTGTGTACCTGAAATAACAAATTCTAATGTCTTAACTATTCTCAGGGTGGCTCTTATCTAATATCACTACTGAAGTCGATGCCAACTAACAAAATTTTGTAGTACTTTTATATATATTTATTTTGAAAACTCGTTCAGTTACTACGTACAGTAAAAAAGAACATGTAATGATGTAAAGGACAACTAACCTTATCAAGGCAAGGACCGGCATCTCTAAAATCAATCACCACAAGTGCTAAGGCAGCAGCAATAGCAGTCCACGACATGTTAAGTCCCATGAGCAGAGAAGCCAGCATGCCCATTGCTACAAGATACACAAAGGCCCTCAAAATCAACTTTTTCTTTGTCAAGCACATCTGCATGTCAGCGCACTGCAGTGACCCTGCCCGACCCTTTTTCGACTGAGGTGGTGGCGACATGTCCTCAGGTAGGGGGCTCATGTGGGACATCCTCGCTGGGGAGAATTTATGCGAGATGACGTCATCTTCTTCTACTACACCCTCCTCCATCCTCTCATCTTCGCTTTTCCCGGAAAGGTCCTTCCAAAACATTATTAATATGATCACTATGTTAATCACAACCCCAATAAGCATTGCCGGTATAATACCAAAGAAGAATTTTAGGAAAGAAATCTTGCTCTCGACCGCTATAACAAGGTTTTGTGGGTTGCCAATGGGGGTTGCACTTGAACCGATATTAGCACTAGATGCAAGGGCCAGTAAAAATGGTCTCGCGGGGAGATTGTGTTGCCGTGCTAACTTGAGGACAAACTCAGTTAACACAATGCATGTTGTATCATTTGTAAATAATGCACTAGCAAAGGCAGATATGAGGCAAACACGGCATAGTAAATCCTTCCCGCCTCTGCTTTTCCAGGAAAGAAGACGGCCCAAGTACATGAACATGTTGGCTCTTTCAAGGTAGATGCTAACAACCATAGTGCCGAAAAGGAGGCCGAGAATCGGAAGATCTATTGACGCATAGGCTTGTGAAGGGTTAATGACCTGAAATACGACCATGAGCAACCCACCAAGAAGAGACCCAGCAGTACGGCCGATCGGAAGGAAAGGGACGGCTGGGAATACAGCCAGCATCCAAAATATACCGAAGGCGATTGAGCCGAGTACAACTTCAGGAATGGAAGCTAGCTTCATTTTTCTAGGTTATATTTTTGTATTCTTTTGAAAATGTGGAAGTGAGTGTGTTTTGTTTGCTGTTGGTTCGAATAGCAAAGCTAGCGGGTATCGTTGATACCTCTTGAAGCCTGAGCTGCAATATGATAATATATGATAAATTAGTAGACTTTTTGTCGTGCTGCTTCAAAAAAAAAATATATATATATAGGAAAAATATTAAAGCATTCAATGCTGTATTGTGCAAAACAAGTAAAAACTGAGCAGTTTGTTTAATTATCATTAAAAGTGCATGCTGATAAACCTGGTAATATAGGCACTCTTTATTTACACAATCCTGCATGGTTTCATTCCTTAGGTGGTAGCATATAACAAAAATATTTAACTTTCTAATTAAAGTCGGAGTTATATGCTCTACCCAACCAACCAAATCCTTCAACATGATCTTTTGCTTTTTCTTAATTAACCAGTTTCATCATGACTATCTAATTAGCGAACTTTATCGAATACGATCTGAGGTAAGTATTTATTTAAAACAGTAACTGGAGACCAGTGAAATTAAGATGACACAATGAAGTTTTAAAAAGAAACTAAAATCTAACGTCATAATAACAAATACTGTATAAAAGTAAGAAATGATCATTTAACAGAGACATAATTAAACATGAGATTATGAGGCATATCCTGATAAGTATGATAATTATTGGAGAACGAAGTAATGAAACACTACTAGAGATTTTAGACTTAGAGAGACAGAGAGAGAATCAGAGAAATACCAGCTTAATTGCTCAGGGAAGGATTTCCGGTAAAGCAAAAAAGAGCGGAAAAGTTCATATGCTCCACTAACTTGAGTTGCCATTTTATAGAGCCCCGCTTCATTAATTATACATGAGAACATTTTAACATAACTGCCCTTGAACTACCACAAAATACCAAATCAATTTTTCTGCTCTATAGTGGTTTATTTTTTTTATTCTTTTACTTTTAGTTATTCACAACAAATATCTTTCAGATTAAAAAGTATATCACCGAGCTAGCATTAGCTTCTTAAAACTCACATTTTTGTTCTGTTTTTATTAAAATACATCAAATTCCAAGCCTTATCTTTTTGCATATATAGATAGTTGTTTGAAACTCCACCTATGTTTTACATAGCCGATTTCAAGCACGGAAATGAGAAAAATTGTGATAGACTCGGCGAGCCAACATAAAAATGCAACCAATTTGATGGAGATTAAATCTAATATGAATTTTATTTCTAGTCTATACCAACTTGTTTGGAATAAAAAGTTTTGTTGTTGTTGTTGTTGTTGTATATATAGATAGTTGTATGTTAGGATTCAATTATATAGATAACACTACAATTAGGAATTCAACTTCGAAAGACAATTTGTGGGCATGATACTCATCTATTCATAAAAAAATTATCCATTCAATTTAAAATCTATTAAAGTTATTCATTTACACTTTTTTAAATATAAACCTAACAGACTAAAAACAAATCACTCAAGATTTTGTCATTAATTACATATGGATTATATATTTATGTGACCAAAGTGCAAAATACATTTATCATGTGGTCAATTCACAAAAGATAAGGAGTTGGTAATTAACTCAGTTGAACAGCTTTATTTATTCTACTTGCTAATTAATGGAAAGGTTCAGATGGCTCTCTTATAATTCAACGAATCAATAGAGCTGAACTCCTATTGGTGCACAGTGACCAGGCATTATAATTTTTAAAGTTTGGTTTAATTTAATTACGCTTTTGTCTTTTATTAGCAAGTGACACAGTGAGCTCTGCACCAGTTTGATGCAAATTAAGAGGATTAATTAGATACCAGTGCAAAGTGACATCCAATCACAATGCGAAAACGTTTTCGTTAATAATTTATTTTCTTATGCAAGCACAAGGGCTCCTAAACGTTGATTATATTTATTAAATAGACTATCATGCATTTCTTTATAGGAATGATGCATGTGTCGGTTGGAAGTATACTTTATGTAACTTAGATAATATTGAAAAAGCTATTATTCAGACAATTTGTCATGAGTCCTATAATAGAAAATCAACTATAGGTAGCAAAGATATTACATAAATAAATATCTTCTGAATAGCAAAATGCGAGCATGTGTTACTCGATGGTGCATATTCAAGACCATTTATGTTTTGCAAAGCGCGATGTAGTTACAATACAATCTGTTTCTCATACATATATGGTCCCATGATTTTTTGGAGATGTACCTTCTTATTTAGTCTAATCGAATCATATTAGAGACTTGTTGGATCCCTTGCTGGATCCTTGTCGATTGTTAGATCTGGTTTCTATTACTCTGCTTTGAAACCTTTCTTGAGCTCGTGGCCTATTTCTCTTTTTTTTTTCTGTACCAACTTCAATTATTACAGATTTGACTTTTAATACTGGTCAAATATGACTTTTAATGTCGAATCTAGGAAATGTTATAGGGGACTGCTATATGGTGGAGTGGTCCGCTATTAAAAGTAAGAATTTTTATGCCGGATCCCAGAAAAGAGTCGCTTTTAAAATCAACTTTTTATACTGGACCATATAAAATGTCCGGTATAAAAGACGTCATTCTATAGCGGGTCCTTAATACACTCTGATAAAGCCAAATTATACATGCATTTATCTAGAGTTAAGTGTGTAATTTAAGCCAAATTTAGTATAATTTCGAGTCAAATAAACAAGTTTATTACAAAAAAGAGTTCAAGTCACTATCTTACAGTGTTTTTATGCAAAAACATGTATTTGACCATCTGTCAAGTCAATTTGACCGCAGGGACCATCATTGCAACCGCAATCAACCTCTACAAGTCACAAGGAGCAGTTCCAGCTTTATTGCGGGCGCGAGGTATATCCTTGCGGCCGCAATACAAGTTGGCAGAGCCCAACAGAGGAGTTGCAGTTTCCACTTAAGCACATTGCGAGCGCAATAGCTAATATTGCGGTCGCAAGAGAATGTGCAGAACATGGCAGAGAGGTGTTAACTCCCACTCTCAGATCAATTGCGGCCGCAATCGTTATTATTGCCCCCCGCAAGACACATGCGCAAAAGCACAAAATGCCAGTTTTAGAATTCTATTTCTAGGATTTTGTTCTTTATAAATACCTGTAGTTATATGACAACCACATCAAGAATTTCAACCAGTTAACAGAGGGTAAACTTAGAGTTTTTCACATAGAAATAAAAGAAGAAGAAGGATAGAAGGAGTCCAAATCTTGAAGAAAATTTGGTTGTATACCTCTATCTCTCTCTATCTTTCTTTGTATCTCTTTTATTTGATCATGTTTAGCCCCTTAGTCATGTCCGGCTAAGTTTGTATTAGAATTTTGTTAGGATGACTTGAAACTCTTGTTGAAATGCTTGTTTGAGTAATGAAAGTTCTTGTTTGATTATATGATTTGCTTTCTATTTAAATTATTGCAATCTCATGAATTGTTATCATAGGGTTTAGAAGTAAACATTGATCGTAGAAAGTAAAGCGATCAATTGGCTAAGTACCGAAATGTGACGCTAATTGATTGCGGATTTTATCTTTATGACTTGCTTGCTATTTGAATTGATTGAATTTAAGATTTAATATTTGCAATAGAAATATTGAATGTTAGATCTAGACCATAAGAAGTACGGTAACCAATGAACTAAGAAACGAGAGTTGACGTTTGTTGATTACGGATTTTACTTAAGTATTCTAACGAATTGTACTAAGTACTGAAAGGTGAAATATGATGACTTAGGATAATTAGAATGGTATGAACTTAATGGGTCTTGACTAGTTTAACCAAGTACAGAAAGGTGAAGCCATAACTAGTGCAAACACGGTATCTAAATAGAAATATCACTTGGTACCACAATTCGAAAACCGTACCCTCATAATACTAAGAAATTGATTACCAAACAAGTATCAACAATTGTGGATAGTACATCTTAACAAGTCCTAATCGATTTGTTAATTGAGTTAGAATTCACAACAATCTCAGTTTTTAGTTTAAAACAACAAATAAACCCGAATCTGAAACCTTTCTTTTCGCTTTTCTTTTCACTTAAATTAAATTTGCTTAAATCTGAAAGTTTAAGTTTAACTTGTCCTTGTGAATTCGACCTCTAAGTACTATAATAGACGGTTGTATACTTGCAACCTCTATTTAGCAACTAGGATTAGTAAAACTCACATCAAGTTTTTGGCGTCGCTGCCGAGGACAACAGTTGATTTAGTTTCAGATTTTAGTATTTTTAATTTAAGTTTCAGTTTTATCATTTTCTAGCGTTCTTTTTCTCGTGTTTTGTAGGTTGGAAACTGGAAGAAGAATCATCAACCCCGAACGATACGAACTTGGTTGAGTGGTTCTCTCGACAAGGGTCAACCCACCTCTTCTACGAGAGAAGGAAGAACCGCCGTCAAAAGGGGCCAATCTTACACTTGATTCCACGTCGGTTAGAGATGTCTAACGCCGACATAGAGGCCACACGCATTGCAAATCTTGAGAGGGAACATAATCAAATGGCCGCCGAGATGCAACGGTTGAGAGTGACCGCTCTTAATCATGAAGCCAATGAAGCGGAAGACTCAAATCATCCCTTAAGGGAATTCACCGCTCCAATGGCCGAAGAGA
Source organism: Eleocharis quinqueflora (assembly GCA_964058865.1). Taxonomy (NCBI): domain Eukaryota; kingdom Viridiplantae; phylum Streptophyta; class Magnoliopsida; order Poales; family Cyperaceae; genus Eleocharis; species Eleocharis quinqueflora. Next base: position 25,154 of record CAXKVX010000860.1, on the reverse strand, counting down.
TTAGACTAGGGTACAATGCTCCTATCATCAATGCGGAGGAATACTGAATTCCTCCCGCATGGGTGAACATGGTGCAACATGTCACACCCCAGAAATAAATGACAAGCTTAAGGGTGTTAATCCCGCCACGTGTACTTGATTTGAAGTACACGAAAGGCTTAGTTGACCACTTGAAATATAAATAAGAATAGTTTATTATACTTTATTTAAGGAAAAGCACACACATTTCACACACAATACATGAACATCCAACAAATACATATATTATATAATTCAGCGTCTGAACATAAAGTTTACAGCGGAAGCTAAACAAAAATAAAATACATAGTAGGAGGACGATCCCATCAAAGGACGGGGGATCGACCCTAACTAACCTACTACAAACTAATCCTAACAAAAGAATAACAAGGAAACAACTAAAGTGATCTTCAAAACGGAAGACGCCGGACTCCATCCTAACGCTCTCCTCTGGACACCCAAAAGGGACCCCTGCTCTTTACCTGGACCCCACAACCAACCGTGGAACGTGAGTAAATTATAAAAATTTACTCAGTGTGGATTAAGGTCCAGCCTTTGGGATTATATCCGATTCAAGGTTGGACCAATCACATTTACTGAGAATGCCTATATTAAGTTACTACACCTGACTTGTATTTAGTTTAACCATTGATCAAATTTAAATAATTAATTAAAACTATCCAAAGAGACGATACGAGAAAGAAACCCAAAATATTTATGAGGAATAGTAGTATACAATGTTAATAAGGAAAGATATCAAACTCCCAGACAAATGTTCAAAGAATCAAATTTTAGAACCCCGGGTGTAGGACTTCAGGATTCGCCCCCTTAGACGGGTCTAGTATGTCAGCCGCCAATCTAAGGGTATCGTTAGACGGGTCTAGTATATCAGCCGCCAATCTAACTTAATTCTGAGTTTCCAGAACGAAACGCCCTGGTAATAGCATGAGCGGCTATAAAAGCACACACTCGATCAAAAGCGAACCGAGAAGCCTACCTTACAAAAAGAAAATAATAAACAAAAACTCTCGGTCTCAGCCGTCATACGGAAATAAGGAACCGACTACCCGTTTGAGTAACAATAATAAAGGGAACTCCCTGTACCAACCAGGGGCCAAAGGGGAGCCCCAGACTTCCTCTGTACCAACCAGGGGCCAAAGGAGGAAGTCCTTCGAATATTAGGAGATCCCGAAACATCGGCTAATAGAAATATAAAGAACGGAATAGCTCCAATACGTCACATATGACACGCATACTCTAAACTGAGAAACCGAACCTTAATCACTCAAAGGAAGATATTATAATATTTATACTAGTAAGGATCTTGAAAATCAAACACTCTAACTGGCACTACGAGCCATCAAGTGATGGTCATCGATGGTGAGTAGTGAACGAATGTCCTTAGGGACATCCCGAGAAATGGACCCCACGGGCGAAACCGTTTACCGTACGTAATCCATCCTCACGATGCCCCCAGACTACATCCGTCCTAGCTGGACTCACCGGCCCGACTCTCATCACTCCCAACGAGAATATATACATAATATTTGATACGCATCTACCTATAAGTAGTCTAATAGCCTATACGATCCATATAACAGATCTCACGTGCAATATGAATGCAGGTGACATGCAATGCAGGTTGGTCAAAATAGTTGGTTCAGTTACCAATATGAATTCATGACAGTTCAAGATCTACGGGCCTGATTATAATTTGTTGGTAATTTGGTACTGCAGTTCAATTTAGGTAAGACTGGTAGGTCCTAATTTAAGAGAGAGAAAGGAATATAATCCCCAGGAATCCACACCTGGAAAGAAGCGCTAGCTACTCTATCGAAGGATCTGCTGCGTCCACGCTGACCTCAGCGTCGTATGCAGCTGCGTCAGTCTCGTCCCCTATGTGCGGGTCCGAGTCGACTAGGCCTCCTATTTATTTATTTCGAGTTTGTTTAATTAGTCGAGGGACTTGTAACATATTAAGTGAAATCAAATGACAAGGTAACGGCGTTTGAGACGTCCTTGATGCTCCTAATTTATTTTATTCAATATTATCACTTAGTCAAGTCTTGCGTGCAGTGTTCCCGGCTGCACAGTGAGTGTGGGTACAATCACTTGTTTCTGTCCTTTTAATTTAAATGTGGTTCTGAGTGTGTTACTATTCTCATTATTCAATGTGACGTCCGGACGATAAGGCAAATAATGTAAATAACACATCACGATGAAAGCATGTTATAAAATCAACTACTTTTAGTTGGACTTTTATTATTTAACTAATCAAAAGAAGAAACAAAAATAGTTAATTATATACTAACGAATATGTGTAATTATATTAGTTATGCGTTTATAGAGGAATTGATCAATATATAATATTATTTATATAATTATACTTAGTTCAATATGGTTGGTGGTGATTCGAGTGTACTTAATTAAATATATTATTTATATATATATAAGTTCATATATAAGTATGTATATATATATATATATATGTAAAACATATAATCATATCTATAAACTTATATACATGCTCGTATATATGTAATTTATTATTTGGTTATTTTGTATATATATTTATGTGTATATATATATCTATATATATATATATATATTTATATCTATACATTACACTTAGTAACACTTATAATTACTTAGATTATATTGTTTAGTATTATGTCAAGTTTAGTTACTTAATTTATTCATTACGCATTATTAATAAATCAAGTGTCATCATGTCAAATACGACGTCGTGCCAAACTACTATCCTACTATGTAACTGAGCCGTATATTATACGTTATATTGTTTATTGTGATAAATATAGTATAGAAAATATATAGAAACACAAGTTGGTTATTTTTAATTTATGTTTGGTTTGTGTTGATCCTGAGTGGGATCGGAAGCCCGAGACTCATACGTCATCGCCGTAGCTCTCGCTGCACGGGCTTATAATCGTCATTTCCCCTTTTTCCTTTCTCGGACCTTTTCTTTTCGGGTCTAGTGACGAAGTATTTTTAGGCTAGACCTCTAATTTGTAGTATCTGCTGTAATACCTATTTCGGCCCAAATTAGGGTCAAGGCCCAAAAATACCCAGCACTATTTTATTTACTTATTTTGATTTATTATTCAGCAAGGGACCAAAAGCCCAAATGCTAAAGGCCCATTTATTATTATGTACTGAGTTTCATTTAAGGTCAGAAAAACCCGAACCCATTTATGGGCCCAATAATCTCGGCCTGCCACAGAACCCAGAACCCACCAAGACAACCAAAATCACAGATAAGCCTTACGTCAAAAATCCCTTACCAGTACTGGTATAATCTGTACCATCACTGGTACAGATGCCCGATACTGGTAAGACAACACTACCAGTGCACCAGTTGGACACCACAACCCTTAAGAAAGCATGGGGTGCCTGTGAGCACCCCCGTTTTCACCCGATATCCCCAAATTTTCCCAATCTTTAAGGCACTGGTCCATATCACAAACTTTATACCAGAAAGCAAATCACCGACAGTGGCTCGATGGCCACTGTCATCAAGGGTGTCAGTACAACAAGTTCATTCTGACTACAGATCAAGGCTACCCACGTCAGTACGTATATCAGAGAGAGTAATACGCAAGCATACAAAACACACAGAGCAACCATAGACCAAGCAAGAACAAAAGAGAAGCCAAGACACAGCACAAGAAATCAGATATGGGTGTCTAGGGTTTCATTTTATTTACCAGTAAGGAAGGAAATGCAAGCATTGAAGGTATCGAAATCAGCAATTGAATGTGGAACCTCCACCACTTCTCTAGAACTGGCTGCTACCTCCTCTTCCCTCCAATTTCTTATACATTATTCTTATCTGTTCTTACCAGTTTTCTCTCGAGTATAGTCTCAACACATGAGAAACAACGATTATCCAGTCCGGAGAGAGGAGGTGCAGCATCAGTGGTTTTATAGAATGTGGTGAGGTTTGTGAACTCGAAAAGAACGACAAGACAGTAGGAGCAGGTACTTGAGGGCCTAGAGCATATGTTCTAGAGAGAGGGTGAGGAGTGTACGATCCTCAGCCATTTAAGGCTTCCAGAGGGACATGACAGGGCGAGCGAAAATGAGAGGGCATTAATGGCGGATCGTACGATCTGAGAGGTAACGAGTGAGAGAGATGAGGGGAAGGACGAAAAGGAGATGACATGGGTGATAAATGCGAAGCGCGAGAGTGAGGTGCAGAGAGACAGAGGTAGCCGAGAGAAATGACGGTGAGAGAGAAGGAAAGGAGAGAAAAAAGAGAGGGGTGAGAGAGATTTGACAGAGAAGAGAAATAGGGGAGAGAGAGTGTCTCGGGAAGGGTCTAAGAGACCCGGATTTTCTGGGTGCACAGAGAAAGAGGCAGAGAGGCGCGTGGGAAAAGGCGAAATGGAGAGAGTTGTGCAGGGGTCAGACGGATGCCCTGCAGCTTCTACTTCATTACACTTCATGATTTGACCCGTTATCCAATATACGCTGACCCACCATATAAAAAGGGCATTGTATTCGATCGCAAAGATCTAGTAGCAGGGCAGGGGTTTCTAGTTCGTCAATCCCTCTATCTCTGGTGCCCATTGGTGTTGTTAGTCCTCCAATCTCGACTGTTAACCCGCCTTGACCCACATCGTCAAGGCACAACAGCATCGCCACAGGGAATCGGTCTTGGAGAGAAACCCAAGGGATCTCCCTTTGTGCTGTTGGTTCCCTTTTATTGCGACTCTGCATGTGCGTCCTGTTGTGTAGTCATCCGTTGTATTCTTCATGGATGACCCATTGGGTCATGCTCAGTGCCCGCTCACATATTATTAAGTTTATATGGTTTAATTAAATGTGAGTAGGTGATTTGAGGTCTAGACCGTGTAGGCTATTGTGTGGCTGTCGATTTTGAGTTTGGGTTGGGTCGTATAACTCGTTACAGGATTTCAGAGTTAAATTTTTGTTTATTAAAATTATTCACATAGGTTATATAATTAGTTAAAGTTAGTTATAATATTGATGATTTTATTGTTATAATCAAATGAAACTTCATGCTTTTATATATACCTTCTCAATTTGCATATAAATTTTTTGTTACAAGTACATTATGATATTTTTAATTATTTACTTTTTTTTTTTTTTTATAGGAAAGGACGAATCTTCTTCTTCTTTATCATTCGGAAATTTTTAAATTTCAAATCAAGAGTTTTAGATTGTAGGTATTTTTCTAAGCTAGATTAGAGTTAATATTTTAATTAGGGATAAATTTTATTGTTAACAAGATAATTATTTACTAATATAATTGTCAAAAATGGTGAGTTTTACATCCACCTCCCCTAAGAAAAAGTTTCGTCCTCGAAACGAAGGGTTGAGTCACGAAACTCCTAGAGTTATCTTATTATTCTAAAACGAAGTTCCTATAGTATGTTTCTTAAGAATCTATCTTCTTACGAATTTTTAAGTATTTGTCGCTTACTCACCTGAGCTAATCATGAATTTTTCAGTACATCCTTCAAGGTATCCTTGCACCGAAGAAATATCAGTTGTTACTTATTTGTTATATGTCCAATATCTCTAATGAATTAATTGAAGAACTTCTGTCTTGTCAAAACGTTCTGTTCTCCGGAGCAAAGGATAGTTTCGGAAACGATGTCAGTCATAAGTGAGAATTGTCTTTGTTAGGATAGATATGCTTACTTCATAACTTTCTCTTGAAGAATTTGGTTCAATGATTAGATTAACGTTTTGAGATTGTCTTATTAAGTTTTATAATTGTGATTGTTGAATTAGTCCTGGTTGATTAATCAGAGGGCATATTTTATCTTGTCTTATCATGTCATCATAGGTCTCTCTCAAATTCCTTGGTTATGAAATGATGATGATGCAGATGGTGCATATGATGCATATGATGCAACTGATGTAAATGATGAGGATGCAGCTAATGCATATGACGATGACAATTATTAAGGTCAAGCCGATGATGACATGGTGTCTTTGAATTAATTTGAATTGTTACGTTAAAAACCCGATAATTTATTTCACATTCATTAACAAGTACATGTACCGCACAAGTTTAAGTTCGCTTATTCAGGTCTTTTTTGTTCTTAATACTCAAATGTTTAGTGTTGCATGTAAATACCTTGATTCAATTAAGTCCTTCAGATTTTTGGACTAGATGCTTGATTGCTATGTTTCAGAAGGAGGGGATTAATGAAGTTAGTAGTCAAGATTGAACATAATTTGGGGTCTCCACTGAATTAAGTAAAAAGGAAGAACTCGACCTTATCCCTAGAAATAAGAATAAAATCACTTAGGACAACTACGAAGGGAATTTGAAGGAGAATGTCCTATATATATTTTCCTCCTGCTCGTTGTGACACGAGTATGGTGTGGGTGGTTCGATGGAGGTTAACGGAGTGAGGATTGGGTGCAAGGTATGAAACGGTCATTTAAGAACGAATTGAAGCTATCGCATTATCTAGAGTTTTACATGTTTCTGTCCTCGGTGAGCTCGATCATATTATCGTTTCTAGTCTGTTAGGTTGTTATTAAACTACGTATTAGTGTCAACAATCATTGTTTTACTTAAGGTGCACGTTTCGGTAGAAAACTCGAAAGTAAGGAATGATTTCGTCATGTAGCGATCATACGCGTTTGATCATTATCGTGTAGCGATCATACACGTTTGATCGCTATCGTGTAGCGCTCATACGCGTCTCATCATTATCGTATACCTACGTCTTCGAACTTTTATTAAAAGTCGCTGACGGCGTGGTTGTTAGAGTCAAAGAAGGTCTGGTGTCGAGGCGACATTATGGGACTCAGGTTTTCACCGTACATTAAGCGTCATGTATCGTTCGAAGCCAAGCGTCATGCAGCGGCGTTATGCGGCAGCACCATGCGACGGCATCAGCGTCAGCGTTATCAGCATGCGGCAGCATCAGCGCCTTGTCAGCTTACTGATTTTGAGCTTTCGTTAACTTCGACGCCCTTGGCGAGCTCCTTCAACCTTGATCTCATTGGATAGAGGTGATGATGCTCTATTTAGCGAGCCTTTGCGTTAATTAAGCGTCTTAACAGTGTTATCCCGGGGTGGGCACGAATAAGGTTACCTAATACAAGGTCTCAGGTACTTAGTCAGCTTGCCAACCTCAGGGTTGATTATTTCGTCTTGCCTTTGACGAATCCTTTCGAACTTTGTATCGTAAAATAGAGGTGGTTACTCTTGTTCTAACGATCTCTTGCGCCAGTCGTGCGTCGCATATGCTTATCCTGAAGATGCACACGAATTCAGCTATTTGGTACTTAGCCTTGATGCGCTTTACATTAAACTCCCCTAGTGCTTATTTCGAGGGTTGTTTGGACGTAATCGGGTCACCCGATGGTATCGAGGGAAGTCATCATTTGAGACATTTCATCATCCTCGATGCAGGAAACCCTTGTCCGCTATTTACTTCGAATTTGTTTGTTCAATGTTCATGCTTCAAATTTTGAGAAAACGCTCAAGGTGTGCAATCCGTGTTGAGTTGGACGTTATCGTGTTTTCGCGTGATGCGCAATATGTGTTGTTTGGCGAATGGTTTGGAGGGTTGAGGGTAAGAATCGAGTCGAGGGTCGATAGCGATCGAGTCTTAAAACAATAAGTCAAGTTCGGAAATATAATAGAGGAAACCTAAAACAAAACAACATAAAAGTTGACCTAATAATTATTGTATTAGAATATTACTTAATCTCCTCTATTGTTTATATTATTCTTTATTCACTTCCTTATTGGGATTTGGCATCGAAGAGGTCTTGTCATTGTTGAAGCGTTGTGCTACTAAAGATTCGTTTAAATTCTATATATATCCTTAAGTCTGACGTAAACTCCTTTTCGTCGGCCTCGGCATTGAGTCACGGACAAGAAGTTGAGAATCCGCAACCTAGTGCTGATAAAACGAACAAATGTCGTCGCTGAGCCGATATCTTTCACACCAAATCTGACGGTCCTTGTGTTTTTGCAAGAATTGTGTCGTAACAAATGTACGTCTCGCGCTGACATGAGAAACCGCCGAGTGCTACTGAACTCGTGCTCGAACGTCATTACTAGGCTCGATCTCAACTTACCAAATTGTGTATATATCAATTACCCAAGTATCAAACGAAAGGTATCGCGTTACGAATCAGTCTACGAAATCCTATATCCTACCCTCACTCAGACCTAAGCGAATGACAAGTATTGTTATGTGTGCTATACTGACTTCAGCCTTGAGAACAGGTGGCCATCTCAATACATGACTGTCATCGTGTCTTAGCACGCCTAAACAACCACGCTCTGATACCACCGAAGGATGTCACACCCCAGAAATAAATGACAAGCTTAAGGGTGTTAATCCCGCCACGTGTACTTGATTTGAAGTACACGAAAGGCTTAGTTGACCACTTGAAATATAAATAAGAATAGTTTATTATACTTTATTTAAGGAAAAGCACACACATTTCACACACAATACATGAACATCCAACAAATACATATATTATATAATTCAGCGTCTGAACATAAAGTTTACAGCGGAAGCTAAACAAAAATAAAATACATAGTAGGAGGACGATCCCATCAAAGGACGGGGGATCGACCCTAACTAACCTACTACAAACTAATCCTAACAAAAGAATAACAAGGAAACAACTAAAGTGATCTTCAAAACGGAAGACGCCGGACTCCATCCTAACGCTCTCCTCTGGACACCCAAAAGGGACCCCTGCTCTTTACCTGGACCCCACAACCAACCGTGGAACGTGAGTAAATTATAAAAATTTACTCAGTGTGGATTAAGGTCCAGCCTTTGGGATTATATCCGATTCAAGGTTGGACCAATCACATTTACTGAGAATGCCTATATTAAGTTACTACACCTGACTTGTATTTAGTTTAACCATTGATCAAATTTAAATAATTAATTAAAACTATCCAAAGAGACGATACGAGAAAGAAACCCAAAATATTTATGAGGAATAGTAGTATACAATGTTAATAAGGAAAGATATCAAACTCCCAGACAAATGTTCAAAGAATCAAATTTTAGAACCCCGGGTGTAGGACTTCAGGATTCGCCCCCTTAGACGGGTCTAGTATGTCAGCCGCCAATCTAAGGGTATCGTTAGACGGGTCTAGTATATCAGCCGCCAATCTAACTTAATTCTGAGTTTCCAGAACGAAACGCCCTGGTAATAGCATGAGCGGCTATAAAAGCACACACTCGATCAAAAGCGAACCGAGAAGCCTACCTTACAAAAAGAAAATAATAAACAAAAACTCTCGGTCTCAGCCGTCATACGGAAATAAGGAACCGACTACCCGTTTGAGTAACAATAATAAAGGGAACTCCCTGTACCAACCAGGGGCCAAAGGGGAGCCCCAGACTTCCTCTGTACCAACCAGGGGCCAAAGGAGGAAGTCCTTCGAATATTAGGAGATCCCGAAACATCGGCTAATAGAAATATAAAGAACGGAATAGCTCCAATACGTCACATATGACACGCATACTCTAAACTGAGAAACCGAACCTTAATCACTCAAAGGAAGATATTATAATATTTATACTAGTAAGGATCTTGAAAATCAAACACTCTAACTGGCACTACGAGCCATCAAGTGATGGTCATCGATGGTGAGTAGTGAACGAATGTCCTTAGGGACATCCCGAGAAATGGACCCCACGGGCGAAACCGTTTACCGTACGTAATCCATCCTCACGATGCCCCCAGACTACATCCGTCCTAGCTGGACTCACCGGCCCGACTCTCATCACTCCCAACGAGAATATATACATAATATTTGATACGCATCTACCTATAAGTAGTCTAATAGCCTATACGATCCATATAACAGATCTCACGTGCAATATGAATGCAGGTGACATGCAATGCAGGTTGGTCAAAATAGTTGGTTCAGTTACCAATATGAATTCATGACAGTTCAAGATCTACGGGCCTGATTATAATTTGTTGGTAATTTGGTACTGCAGTTCAATTTAGGTAAGACTGGTAGGTCCTAATTTAAGAGAGAGAAAGGAATATAATCCCCAGGAATCCACACCTGGAAAGAAGCGCTAGCTACTCTATCGAAGGATCTGCTGCGTCCACGCTGACCTCAGCGTCGTATGCAGCTGCGTCAGTCTCGTCCCCTATGTGCGGGTCCGAGTCGACTAGGCCTCCTATTTATTTATTTCGAGTTTGTTTAATTAGTCGAGGGACTTGTAACATATTAAGTGAAATCAAATGACAAGGTAACGGCGTTTGAGACGTCCTTGATGCTCCTAATTTATTTTATTCAATATTATCACTTAGTCAAGTCTTGCGTGCAGTGTTCCCGGCTGCACAGTGAGTGTGGGTACAATCACTTGTTTCTGTCCTTTTAATTTAAATGTGGTTCTGAGTGTGTTACTATTCTCATTATTCAATGTGACGTCCGGACGATAAGGCAAATAATGTAAATAACACATCACGATGAAAGCATGTTATAAAATCAACTACTTTTAGTTGGACTTTTATTATTTAACTAATCAAAAGAAGAAACAAAAATAGTTAATTATATACTAACGAATATGTGTAATTATATTAGTTATGCGTTTATAGAGGAATTGATCAATATATAATATTATTTATATAATTATACTTAGTTCAATATGGTTGGTGGTGATTCGAGTGTACTTAATTAAATATATTATTTATATATATATAAGTTCATATATAAGTATGTATATATATATATATATATATGTAAAACATATAATCATATCTATAAACTTATATACATGCTCGTATATATGTAATTTATTATTTGGTTATTTTGTATATATATTTATGTGTATATATATATCTATATATATATATATATATTTATATCTATACATTACACTTAGTAACACTTATAATTACTTAGATTATATTGTTTAGTATTATGTCAAGTTTAGTTACTTAATTTATTCATTACGCATTATTAATAAATCAAGTGTCATCATGTCAAATACGACGTCGTGCCAAACTACTATCCTACTATGTAACTGAGCCGTATATTATACGTTATATTGTTTATTGTGATAAATATAGTATAGAAAATATATAGAAACACAAGTTGGTTATTTTTAATTTATGTTTGGTTTGTGTTGATCCTGAGTGGGATCGGAAGCCCGAGACTCATACGTCATCGCCGTAGCTCTCGCTGCACGGGCTTATAATCGTCATTTCCCCTTTTTCCTTTCTCGGACCTTTTCTTTTCGGGTCTAGTGACGAAGTATTTTTAGGCTAGACCTCTAATTTGTAGTATCTGCTGTAATACCTATTTCGGCCCAAATTAGGGTCAAGGCCCAAAAATACCCAGCACTATTTTATTTACTTATTTTGATTTATTATTCAGCAAGGGACCAAAAGCCCAAATGCTAAAGGCCCATTTATTATTATGTACTGAGTTTCATTTAAGGTCAGAAAAACCCGAACCCATTTATGGGCCCAATAATCTCGGCCTGCCACAGAACCCAGAACCCACCAAGACAACCAAAATCACAGATAAGCCTTACGTCAAAAATCCCTTACCAGTACTGGTATAATCTGTACCATCACTGGTACAGATGCCCGATACTGGTAAGACAACACTACCAGTGCACCAGTTGGACACCACAACCCTTAAGAAAGCATGGGGTGCCTGTGAGCACCCCCGTTTTCACCCGATATCCCCAAATTTTCCCAATCTTTAAGGCACTGGTCCATATCACAAACTTTATACCAGAAAGCAAATCACCGACAGTGGCTCGATGGCCACTGTCATCAAGGGTGTCAGTACAACAAGTTCATTCTGACTACAGATCAAGGCTACCCACGTCAGTACGTATATCAGAGAGAGTAATACGCAAGCATACAAAACACACAGAGCAACCATAGACCAAGCAAGAACAAAAGAGAAGCCAAGACACAGCACAAGAAATCAGATATGGGTGTCTAGGGTTTCATTTTATTTACCAGTAAGGAAGGAAATGCAAGCATTGAAGGTATCGAAATCAGCAATTGAATGTGGAACCTCCACCACTTCTCTAGAACTGGCTGCTACCTCCTCTTCCCTCCAATTTCTTATACATTATTCTTATCTGTTCTTACCAGTTTTCTCTCGAGTATAGTCTCAACACATGAGAAACAACGATTATCCAGTCCGGAGAGAGGAGGTGCAGCATCAGTGGTTTTATAGAATGTGGTGAGGTTTGTGAACTCGAAAAGAACGACAAGACAGTAGGAGCAGGTACTTGAGGGCCTAGAGCATATGTTCTAGAGAGAGGGTGAGGAGTGTACGATCCTCAGCCATTTAAGGCTTCCAGAGGGACATGACAGGGCGAGCGAAAATGAGAGGGCATTAATGGCGGATCGTACGATCTGAGAGGTAACGAGTGAGAGAGATGAGGGGAAGGACGAAAAGGAGATGACATGGGTGATAAATGCGAAGCGCGAGAGTGAGGTGCAGAGAGACAGAGGTAGCCGAGAGAAATGACGGTGAGAGAGAAGGAAAGGAGAGAAAAAAGAGAGGGGTGAGAGAGATTTGACAGAGAAGAGAAATAGGGGAGAGAGAGTGTCTCGGGAAGGGTCTAAGAGACCCGGATTTTCTGGGTGCACAGAGAAAGAGGCAGAGAGGCGCGTGGGAAAAGGCGAAATGGAGAGAGTTGTGCAGGGGTCAGACGGATGCCCTGCAGCTTCTACTTCATTACACTTCATGATTTGACCCGTTATCCAATATACGCTGACCCACCATATAAAAAGGGCATTGTATTCGATCGCAAAGATCTAGTAGCAGGGCAGGGGTTTCTAGTTCGTCAATCCCTCTATCTCTGGTGCCCATTGGTGTTGTTAGTCCTCCAATCTCGACTGTTAACCCGCCTTGACCCACATCGTCAAGGCACAACAGCATCGCCACAGGGAATCGGTCTTGGAGAGAAACCCAAGGGATCTCCCTTTGTGCTGTTGGTTCCCTTTTATTGCGACTCTGCATGTGCGTCCTGTTGTGTAGTCATCCGTTGTATTCTTCATGGATGACCCATTGGGTCATGCTCAGTGCCCGCTCACATATTATTAAGTTTATATGGTTTAATTAAATGTGAGTAGGTGATTTGAGGTCTAGACCGTGTAGGCTATTGTGTGGCTGTCGATTTTGAGTTTGGGTTGGGTCGTATAACTCGTTACAGGATTTCAGAGTTAAATTTTTGTTTATTAAAATTATTCACATAGGTTATATAATTAGTTAAAGTTAGTTATAATATTGATGATTTTATTGTTATAATCAAATGAAACTTCATGCTTTTATATATACCTTCTCAATTTGCATATAAATTTTTTGTTACAAGTACATTATGATATTTTTAATTATTTACTTTTTTTTTTTTTTATAGGAAAGGACGAATCTTCTTCTTCTTTATCATTCGGAAATTTTTAAATTTCAAATCAAGAGTTTTAGATTGTAGGTATTTTTCTAAGCTAGATTAGAGTTAATATTTTAATTAGGGATAAATTTTATTGTTAACAAGATAATTATTTACTAATATAATTGTCAAAAATGGTGAGTTTTACATCCACCTCCCCTAAGAAAAAGTTTCGTCCTCGAAACGAAGGGTTGAGTCACGAAACTCCTAGAGTTATCTTATTATTCTAAAACGAAGTTCCTATAGTATGTTTCTTAAGAATCTATCTTCTTACGAATTTTTAAGTATTTGTCGCTTACTCACCTGAGCTAATCATGAATTTTTCAGTACATCCTTCAAGGTATCCTTGCACCGAAGAAATATCAGTTGTTACTTATTTGTTATATGTCCAATATCTCTAATGAATTAATTGAAGAACTTCTGTCTTGTCAAAACGTTCTGTTCTCCGGAGCAAAGGATAGTTTCGGAAACGATGTCAGTCATAAGTGAGAATTGTCTTTGTTAGGATAGATATGCTTACTTCATAACTTTCTCTTGAAGAATTTGGTTCAATGATTAGATTAACGTTTTGAGATTGTCTTATTAAGTTTTATAATTGTGATTGTTGAATTAGTCCTGGTTGATTAATCAGAGGGCATATTTTATCTTGTCTTATCATGTCATCATAGGTCTCTCTCAAATTCCTTGGTTATGAAATGATGATGATGCAGATGGTGCATATGATGCATATGATGCAACTGATGTAAATGATGAGGATGCAGCTAATGCATATGACGATGACAATTATTAAGGTCAAGCCGATGATGACATGGTGTCTTTGAATTAATTTGAATTGTTACGTTAAAAACCCGATAATTTATTTCACATTCATTAACAAGTACATGTACCGCACAAGTTTAAGTTCGCTTATTCAGGTCTTTTTTGTTCTTAATACTCAAATGTTTAGTGTTGCATGTAAATACCTTGATTCAATTAAGTCCTTCAGATTTTTGGACTAGATGCTTGATTGCTATGTTTCAGAAGGAGGGGATTAATGAAGTTAGTAGTCAAGATTGAACATAATTTGGGGTCTCCACTGAATTAAGTAAAAAGGAAGAACTCGACCTTATCCCTAGAAATAAGAATAAAATCACTTAGGACAACTACGAAGGGAATTTGAAGGAGAATGTCCTATATATATTTTCCTCCTGCTCGTTGTGACACGAGTATGGTGTGGGTGTTAGGGTTTTGCCATGTGTAAAGATGCGGAATTTTAAAATTTTTTACACAAAACCCATGTTTGCCCAAGGATCAATTGCATAGATCAATTTAAAACACAAGATCATCATAAAAGAACAATAAAGATTCGACCTTTATGATGTGTAGTCGCGATCCTCTTTCTCCAACCGACAGCAAGAGATCGCAAGCTCCCCAAGCGTGAAGCCTCTACAAGGAGCGCACCCCGACAAGACGAAGCACGACTGCTAGATCGTCAATGGAAGGGTTTTCTCTCTCTTTAGGGTTCTCAACACATGAGAGAGAGAGGAGATGAATCTAGGGTTAGGTTTTGGATGTTAACCAGGGAATAACCGTCTTAGATCTCTGTCTAATCTCTGGAAATCGATCATAAACCTCAACCTGGTCCCTTCTATTTATAGCAGAAGGTCAGAAACCGACTTAACCTGAACCGACTTGCTTCCTGCGGTCCGCAGGGCCCTCCTGCGGTCCGTAGGGACAGCCTGCGTCCAGTTAAACCGACATAATCAAGCACTCTCAGCCCAGCGGCCCGCTGGACCCTCCTGCGCCCCGTTGGTAGTGCCCTGCGGCCAGCAGGACCCTCATGCGGCCCGCAGGCAACCTGCATAAATGCAGATTTTGATTGTTTCTGATCCAAAACCAAACCCTTATTCAAATCCATTTAATTATGTCCCACATAATTAATTTATTCCATGCTTCAGTCCTATCTTAAGGTGTGACCCTGTAGGATCCATGTCTTGATCAGCAGTAAATAAATAAATATTCACAAGTTCATAATTGGCATCTAGCAATGCATTATGAACATCTGATCAAACACAGACATTATGATCCCTTATATCTTTTTATATTAATTCCTTTGTCACATGATAACCAATGTTCAATGTCAAGACTAGGTTTAAGTCATTCTTGACAATTAAATCACTTTCTTGATCTCCAATGCATAATCATCCATTTGTATTATCCCATAATCACAAATGTGCGCATGATAATTACCATTGCATCAAGGGGCCCAGGGATATCATTGCTTTTACAAGAAGTAAAAGGGACAAATGATCATTGTGATAATCTTACAGCTCTTGACATAATCTATGTATATTGACAAACTATCTTTATAACACTCGGTTAAAAGTGCGTTTGATAATTGCACAAATATACACAAATTATTCAAGACTATAAACTATCTCAATGAAAAGAATCAATATTATTTGTGACATGCTAATGACTTACACAAATCCTATAGCAAGTCAACGCGGGTCATGTCCAATATCATGTATCCCATACATATATTCGTGTGATTGATTAGATACCCCGTATCAATGATCTGTGAAACATGATCACATATCAATCCACACACTAGCTTATATATTCAAGCAGTGTTCCTTGCTGATGATTTAGCTAGGGACATATTTAGAGTTATAAAACTTAAAAGAGTTTCACAATTCCAAGTTATCAACACAAATGATCTAGTAATACATTTATAACTCAAGGAACAAGATAAAATATCCAATGCATATGACAAAACAAGAGTACAATAATTGGTCCTCTAGGCCATTATTCCAACAATCTCCCACTTGGACTAGAGCCAATCAGATATCCCATATCCAAACTCTATCCCTTACAGTCATAGAAGCCAATCTCTCATGACCCGTATTCCCATAGCTCGAACATGCCTCTCATGTTTGACTAAGGGAAGTGGTTTTGTTAGTGGATCAGCTGTGTTACTGTCCGTGCCTACTTTACACATTTTTATGTCTCCCTGTTCAACAAGCTCACGAATCAAGTGATACTTGCGCTTGATGTGCATAGTCCTCTTGCTGGACCTATGATCCTTTGCGTTAGCAATTGCTCCCGTGTTATCGCAATAGAGCTCCACCGGCTCTACAATGCTGGGAACCACACCAAGTTCATCAATGAACTCTCTTATCCACACTCCCATTTTGCCTGCCTCGCAAGCAGCCATATACTCAGCCTCAACGGTGGAATCAGCAGTGCTGCTCTGCTTGGAACTCTTCCAACAGATAGCTCCACCATTAAGTGAGTAAATATACCCTGTCTGTGACCTCGAGTCATCACGGTCGGTCTGGAAGCTAGCATCACAGTACCCTGTAACTGCGAGATGCTCCTCACCACCATAGACTAAGATCAGATCCTTAGTTCTTCTCAAGTACTTAAGGATATTCTTAACAGCTGTCCAATGATCCTCCCCGGGATCTTTCTGAAATCTGCTAGTCATGCTCAATGCATACGACACATCTGGGCGAGTACATAACATGGCATACATGATGGATCCTATGGCCGAAGCATACGGAATCGCACTCATTCTATCTCTTTGCTCACGTGTTTTCGGACACTGAGATTCGCTAAGAGATATGCCATGCGACATAGGTAAGAATCCTCTCTTGGAATCTTGCATGTTGAACCTCTCCAACACTTTCCCTATGTATGTACTTTGACTCAAACCTATGAGTCTCTTCGATCTATCTCGATAGATCTGGATACCTAGAATATAGGTAGCCTCACCCAGGTCTTTCATCGAGAACACCCTGCTCAACGATGATTTAACAGACTCAAGCATAGGAACATCATTTCCTATTAGCAGAATGTCATCCACATACAACACCAGAAATACAATAGTGCTCCCACTCAATTTCTTGTAAACACAAGGTTCTTTTGGATTTCTGACGAAGTCCAATTTCTTGATCTCATCATCAAACCTTATGTTCCAACTCCGAGATGCTTGCTTAAGTCCATAAATGGACTTCTTAAGCTTGCACACCTTCTCAGCCTGTCTTGGATCGGCAAAACCGTCGGGCTGTACCATGTACACGTCCTCATCAAGAACCCCGTTCAAGAATGCGGTTTTGACATCCATCTGCCATATCTCATAGTCATGAAATGCAGCAATAGCTAGAAGGATCCGAATTGATTGAAATTTGGCAACAGGTGAGAAAGTCTCATCATAATCGATCCCCTCGATTTGTGTGAAACCTTTCGCTACCAACCGTGCTTTATACACAGTCAAGTTGCCATCCATGTCGGTCTTTCTCTTAAAGACCCATTTGTTCTTGACAGGTTTTACCCCATCAGGCAGATCAACCAGGTCCCACACATGGTTATCTTCCATGGATTGCAATTCGGATTTCATGGCTCCCAGCCATTTATCGGAGTCATCTCTTGACATTGCATCATTGTAGGTCAAGGGTTCGATATCATCAACATGTAATATCTCGTGGAATCCCAAATACCTCTCAGGTAGTCGGACCACTCTCCCCGATCTTCTAACATTTGGTACCTGCTGAACTTGTTCCTCAGCCCCGCTTGGAACGTGTTCAGCTTCAGTTTGACCCGAAGCATCAGGTAGTGGGTCTCGAATTTCTTCGAGTGTTACCTTGCTCCCACTACTTTCTTTGGAAAGGAACTCTTCCTCCAAGAAAGTACCATGTCGTGCAACAAATACTTTGTTGTCCGACTTATGATAGAAGTGATAACCCTTGGTTTCCCTTGGGTAACCTATAAAGAAGCATTTATCAGATTTAGGATCAAGCTTGTCAGATGTTAATCGCTTAACAAAGACCTCGCAACCCCAAATCTTGAGAAACGACAAGTTAGGGACCCTCCCTGTCCACATCTCATATGGAGTCTTGTCTACTGTTTTGGTGGGTACCCTGTTAAGGGTAAAAGCAGCAGTTTCTAGAGCATACCCCCAAAAGGACAAAGGTAGTTCCGCACGACTCATCATGGACCGTACCATGTCTAACAATGTACGGTTCCTCCGCTCGGACACACCATTCCATTGTGGTGTTCCAGGTGGAGTCAACTGTGGAATGATCCCACACTGCTTAAGGTGATCTTTAAACTCATTGCTCAGGTATTCGCCACCACGATCCGATCGTAGTGCTTTAATCTTCTTCTCAAGTTGATTTTCGACTTCACTTTGGAACTCCTTAAATTTCTCCAAGGATTCCGACTTATGTCTCATCAGAAAGACATAGCCATATCTACTGTAATCATCAGTAAATGTAATGAAGTACGAATACCCGCCTCTTGCACTAGTCCCAAAAGGACCACATACATCAGTATGAACAAGTGCTAAGAGTTCAGTGGCCCTTTCATTGTACTTATTGAAAGGTGCTTTGGTCATCTTCCCAAGTAAACATGACTCGCATCGGTCCATTGACTCCCAGTCAAATTGACCTAGAAGTCCATCATCTTGGAGCTTCTTGATGCGTTTCTCGTTTATATGACCCAAGCGACAATGCCACAAAAAACATGAGTTATTATCACTTATTTTGAGTCGTTTAGTATTTATGTTGTTGATGGGCGTTCCTTGGTCTATCACATACAAACCATTCACAAAGGAAGCGCTAGCATAATATAAACCATTACTACTAATGGTGCAACATCTGTTCTTAAAAGCAAACTCAAAACCATGAGAATCTAAACAAGACACAGATATAATGTTTTTGCTAGCACAAGGAACATAATAAACACTAAAAAGTTCTATTATTAGCCCAGATGGTAAAATCAACTCCAAGTCTCCTACAGCTACAGCCGCAACAAGCGCGCCATTGCCAAACTTGAGTTGCATTTCACCCTTTGCAAGTCTCCTAATTCTTTTGAGCACCTGCATATTTGAACAAATATGAGCGCCTGCTCCTGAATCCACGATCCAGGAACTAGAAGAGGAAATAGCAAAGTTTATTTCAACAACATTAATACCTGAAGATGCCACCCTGGCAGTCTTCTGTTCCTCAAGGAACTTCGGACACTCCCGCTTGAAATGACCCTTGCCATTACAGTGGAAGCAAACCGTGTCCGCGGTAGGTGTGGAAAGCTTCACTGGCTTAGGTGTGCTCTTGCTCCCAGCTTGAGCGCTCCCTTTGCCTCCGGTCTTAGCCTTCTTTTTCTTCTTGCCCTTCTTACCAACCTTCTTGCCAGCTTTGTTCACCGCCATGACCTCAGGAGCCTTCCTGATGGACGACTCAGCCGTGGAGAGCATGGAGTGCAACTCATTCAACGGCTTTAGTTCTCCCGCCATGTTGTAGTTCATCTTGAACATACTATAGCTGGGAGGCAGAGAATGAAGGATCATGTCTGTGGCCATCTCTAGGTCTATCTTGTAGTTCAGCTTCCCAAGCTGCTCTACCAGACTGATCATCTTTTGGACATGTGGACGAACTGAGGCCCCCTCAGCCATCCTGCACTCAAAGAGCTCCATTGCCACACGATGTTTCTCAACACGGGCTGGCTCTTGATACATGCCCTTGAGCTCTTGTATCATCTCATAAGCTGTCCAATCTTCCAACCGACGCTGCAGGTCGGGTGTCATGGACACGAGCATGAGACAGCTCACTTCATTCGAGTCATCTCTAAGTTGATCATATTCATTCTTTTCAGCGCGTGAAGCGTTAGCAGCAGGTGGGTCAGGTAAAGGAGCATACAGAACATGCTCTTTCTTTTGGTGTTTTAGGACAATTTTCAGATTACGATACCAATCGTTGAAATTAGTACCGTCCAATTTGTTTTGTTCCAGGACAGATGAAAGTGGGTAGGAGTGTGTTTTAGAAGCCATTATCTACAAGACATAAAAAATAAAGATTTAGTCTTTGTCATATGTTTTAGTGTTCACAAACTTTAAGATGAACACACCTACTGTACAATCATGTGTGATGTCCCTTGTACAGCAGGGCCGAGATCCATATTTTACCAAATCAAGCCAGCGTCGGCGTGAAACTTGAAAAGGGTTTATTTAGGTAAGACTCCCAGTCTAATCATGTGCCCCGCAACATGACTCTCGGTGTGTCAGAAGCATACCTCGTATGAATTGACACTACGCATTAGGGCTCAGCGGCGGCATGACAACCCTACTAGACAAACCTCACTCTATGTGCCCCGCACGACCCCAACTCCCAAAGGATAAAAGGAGATGCCTACTGAGTAGGAACACATCAACCTAATGCCAATGGTTCGAAAGGGATAGAGTAGGAAGTGCGTTACGCTCTAGTTTTTAAGGGGACGGTTGTTT
Organism: Eleocharis quinqueflora; assembly: GCA_964058865.1. NCBI lineage: Eukaryota > Viridiplantae > Streptophyta > Magnoliopsida > Poales > Cyperaceae > Eleocharis > Eleocharis quinqueflora. The sequence continues at coordinate 4,445 of CAXKVX010000860.1, read as the reverse complement.
ATTAATATGTTCAGTTGGTTCAAGTCTGGTTAAGCATACACCCATACTTTTAAGACTCACAACTACGGACTCAACATAAAAATAAACAATAACAAGCAGGGGATCAATTACATCCCATGCAATCAATCAAGCATTGAGTAGTATGGCATCTTGATATGTCTTGAAGCGCCCTTGCACACCATGGTAAAAGCTCCACCTATCTAGGATCCTATCTATGTGTAAATTTAAATCCTTACTCTCTCAGAAATAAATAAAATACATAGACTATCCTAATAGGCATGCAAGCCCCAAATCACAAATATTGGCTTTTAACATTTGCCATTAATTAATGAAATAGATTAATTATCATGGGGCACCTTAGGCCGCTTACACACATCAATCATATCAATCAATTACAACACACAAGGCATTGATCATTTGCCATACTACTCAATTCCCTGCAAAATAGAGTTAGTATGGTGCGCCATATCACACAAATGGCACACCTTTCATGTAATCACATGCAATCTATGCATATAACCCTTGTGTTTTCCCAAAACAATGATTTTTCTAAAAATAACATTACTATGTACTCTCGTTCCCAACCAGAGGCCAAAAATAACTTCCCTGCGGTCCGCTGGAGGACCCTGCGGTCCGCAGGCAACCATGGTATCCTCTGTTTCCCAAACAGATGGAAAAATAACTGCCCTGCGGTCCGCTGGAGGACCCTGCGGTCCGCAGGCAGCCCCTGCGACCCGCAGGTGGTCCCTGCGGCCCGCAGGCAGAGTCGGTTTTCTGGTTTCTTCTCCGTTTCCCAAACAGAAAAGATTAAATACCCAATTCTAACCCTAGAATCGTATTTAACTACCAGAAATACTTAAACAAGTCATTCTAAATAAAATAATCCCATTAATTTATTCAAACTTATCAAAGTAATCTAGAATTCAACTCTTAGGATCTCAAAAGACCGAAAGACTCAATTCCTTATAGATCCCATCTATAAAACAGTTCTAAACAGATCTTAAATGCAAATCCTATGCTCTGATACCACTGTTAGGGTTTTGCCATGTGTAAAGATGCGGAATTTTAAAATTTTTTACACAAAACCCATGTTTGCCCAAGGATCAATTGCATAGATCAATTTAAAACACAAGATCATCATAAAAGAACAATAAAGATTCGACCTTTATGATGTGTAGTCGCGATCCTCTTTCTCCAACCGACAGCAAGAGATCGCAAGCTCCCCAAGCGTGAAGCCTCTACAAGGAGCGCACCCCGACAAGACGAAGCACGACTGCTAGATCGTCAATGGAAGGGTTTTCTCTCTCTTTAGGGTTCTCAACACATGAGAGAGAGAGGAGATGAATCTAGGGTTAGGTTTTGGATGTTAACCAGGGAATAACCGTCTTAGATCTCTGTCTAATCTCTGGAAATCGATCATAAACCTCAACCTGGTCCCTTCTATTTATAGCAGAAGGTCAGAAACCGACTTAACCTGAACCGACTTGCTTCCTGCGGTCCGCAGGGCCCTCCTGCGGTCCGTAGGGACAGCCTGCGTCCAGTTAAACCGACATAATCAAGCACTCTCAGCCCAGCGGCCCGCTGGACCCTCCTGCGCCCCGTTGGTAGTGCCCTGCGGCCAGCAGGACCCTCATGCGGCCCGCAGGCAACCTGCATAAATGCAGATTTTGATTGTTTCTGATCCAAAACCAAACCCTTATTCAAATCCATTTAATTATGTCCCACATAATTAATTTATTCCATGCTTCAGTCCTATCTTAAGGTGTGACCCTGTAGGATCCATGTCTTGATCAGCAGTAAATAAATAAATATTCACAAGTTCATAATTGGCATCTAGCAATGCATTATGAACATCTGATCAAACACAGACATTATGATCCCTTATATCTTTTTATATTAATTCCTTTGTCACATGATAACCAATGTTCAATGTCAAGACTAGGTTTAAGTCATTCTTGACAATTAAATCACTTTCTTGATCTCCAATGCATAATCATCCATTTGTATTATCCCATAATCACAAATGTGCGCATGATAATTACCATTGCATCAAGGGGCCCAGGGATATCATTGCTTTTACAAGAAGTAAAAGGGACAAATGATCATTGTGATAATCTTACAGCTCTTGACATAATCTATGTATATTGACAAACTATCTTTATAACACTCGGTTAAAAGTGCGTTTGATAATTGCACAAATATACACAAATTATTCAAGACTATAAACTATCTCAATGAAAAGAATCAATATTATTTGTGACATGCTAATGACTTACACAAATCCTATAGCAAGTCAACGCGGGTCATGTCCAATATCATGTATCCCATACATATATTCGTGTGATTGATTAGATACCCCGTATCAATGATCTGTGAAACATGATCACATATCAATCCACACACTAGCTTATATATTCAAGCAGTGTTCCTTGCTGATGATTTAGCTAGGGACATATTTAGAGTTATAAAACTTAAAAGAGTTTCACAATTCCAAGTTATCAACACAAATGATCTAGTAATACATTTATAACTCAAGGAACAAGATAAAATATCCAATGCATATGACAAAACAAGAGTACAATAATTGGTCCTCTAGGCCATTATTCCAACAATCTCCCACTTGGACTAGAGCCAATCAGATATCCCATATCCAAACTCTATCCCTTACAGTCATAGAAGCCAATCTCTCATGACCCGTATTCCCATAGCTCGAACATGCCTCTCATGTTTGACTAAGGGAAGTGGTTTTGTTAGTGGATCAGCTGTGTTACTGTCCGTGCCTACTTTACACATTTTTATGTCTCCCTGTTCAACAAGCTCACGAATCAAGTGATACTTGCGCTTGATGTGCATAGTCCTCTTGCTGGACCTATGATCCTTTGCGTTAGCAATTGCTCCCGTGTTATCGCAATAGAGCTCCACCGGCTCTACAATGCTGGGAACCACACCAAGTTCATCAATGAACTCTCTTATCCACACTCCCATTTTGCCTGCCTCGCAAGCAGCCATATACTCAGCCTCAACGGTGGAATCAGCAGTGCTGCTCTGCTTGGAACTCTTCCAACAGATAGCTCCACCATTAAGTGAGTAAATATACCCTGTCTGTGACCTCGAGTCATCACGGTCGGTCTGGAAGCTAGCATCACAGTACCCTGTAACTGCGAGATGCTCCTCACCACCATAGACTAAGATCAGATCCTTAGTTCTTCTCAAGTACTTAAGGATATTCTTAACAGCTGTCCAATGATCCTCCCCGGGATCTTTCTGAAATCTGCTAGTCATGCTCAATGCATACGACACATCTGGGCGAGTACATAACATGGCATACATGATGGATCCTATGGCCGAAGCATACGGAATCCCACTCATTCTATCTCTTTGCTCACGTGTTTTCGGACACTGAGATTCGCTAAGAGATATGCCATGCGACATAGGTAAGAATCCTCTCTTGGAATCTTGCATGTTGAACCTCTCCAACACTTTCCCTATGTATGTACTTTGACTCAAACCTATGAGTCTCTTCGATCTATCTCGATAGATCTGGATACCTAGAATATAGGTAGCCTCACCCAGGTCTTTCATCGAGAACACCCTGCTCAACGATGATTTAACAGACTCAAGCATAGGAACATCATTTCCTATTAGCAGAATGTCATCCACATACAACACCAGAAATACAATAGTGCTCCCACTCAATTTCTTGTAAACACAAGGTTCTTTTGGATTTCTGACGAAGTCCAATTTCTTGATCTCATCATCAAACCTTATGTTCCAACTCCGAGATGCTTGCTTAAGTCCATAAATGGACTTCTTAAGCTTGCACACCTTCTCAGCCTGTCTTGGATCGGCAAAACCGTCGGGCTGTACCATGTACACGTCCTCATCAAGACCCCGTTCAAGAATGCGGTTTTGACATCCATCTGCCATATCTCATAGTCATGAAATGCAGCAATAGCTAGAAGGATCCGAATTGATTGAAATTTGGCAACAGGTGAGAAAGTCTCATCATAATCGATCCCCTCGATTTGTGTGAAACCTTTCGCTACCAACCGTGCTTTATACACAGTCAAGTGCCATCCATGTCGGTCTTTCTCTTAAAGACCCATTTGTTCTTGACAGGTTTTACCCCATCAGGCAGATCAACCAGGTCCCACACATGGTTATCTTCCATGGATTGCAATTCGGATTTCATGGCTCCCAGCCATTTATCGGAGTCATCTCTTGACATTGCATCATTGTAGGTCAAGGGTTCGATATCATCAACATGTAATATCTCGTGGAATCCCAAATACCTCTCAGGTAGTCGGACCACTCTCCCCGATCTTCTAACATTTGGTACCTGCTGAACTTGTTCCTCAGCCCCGCTTGGAACGTGTTCAGCTTCAGTTTGACCCGAAGCATCAGGTAGTGGGTCTCGAATTTCTTCGAGTGTTACCTTGCTCCCA